>CAWUFW010019996.1:0-165958 GCA_963921515.1 Calotriton arnoldi
CCCTGCATGTTGCCCAATTGTAATTTCACCGACCTTGTTTTGTATGTCAACTGCTCAGGGATAGTTTTGCGTAAGGGCACATACTCTAAGGTAAACCCAGAAGACCCTAGTACCATTGGGTGGAATTCCAGGAATGCTGCTGTAGATTATGACAGGCCTATTTATGCACACCCAGGGTTTTTCTTTTTATCTATTGGGACTTATTCCAATATGCATAATGGTACAGATGATGTGACTCTTGGGATGGTGTTGCCTCTAGGTGTGCCTTGTAAACATGCGAAGCCTAAGGTCCGATGGATTAAAAGAAGCTAACAAAGGAATTCTGTGAAGGGGTGACAGACCTTGAGGTCAATAATTATAGTAATGGTATCACCTTTGGGTATATTCTTTCCTCCATTATTACCTTTGGTGGTACCGCTATGGCCAGGGGGGAAAGGGCCAGGGAATACTTTGGATGTAAGCTGCAGATACTGTCTAATTCCACACTAGCTGCTTTGCGTGACATCACCACCCAATTAGAAAGTATGCGCATATATTCTGAACAAACCAAATATGCAGTTGGTTCCATCCTAGCTATGAGCGGTGGTGTGTGCGCAGTAGTAGGAGAGCAGTGTGTAGTCGGGGTCACTAATATGGAAAATAATATTACTCAGCACATTTTAGACATCTTGGAAAATGTTAAAGGAATGGAGAGCGGAAATTGGAGTTGGTCCCTCTTTGGTGGATGGGATTGGATCCTTGAGAGGGTGATCTATTTCATTGTGATTCTGATAGTTTGTTGCGTTTTGGTGCAGTGTCTCCCCTTATGCTGCTCTTACTTCACCACCCTTCTCGCCCCTAAGAGAATATCAATTCATGATACTAACGCAACAATTATGATTCAAAAGGAGGTGAACGATCTTATGCAGATAGACGAGGGTATTTTTGAGACTTCTTCCCTCCTTACTGTTTCTCTCCCTGAAGCTGATGACATGGAATGTTCCTAAAATCGAATTATTATGATGTATTGAATAATATGTCTTTTTCCCTTTTGTTATCCTGATATGGTTGCTTAGCTCATGCTAAAAGGGGAGTCTGTTAGAATAAAAATTATGCTTTTGTACTGTTTTCACGTAAGTTAGCTTTCGCGGCGCCATTTTGTGTACCGGTGCCATTTTGTATTATGATCGAAACTAATTCTCTGCCATTTCTTGGAAATGGCCTTCTCTAGGTTATGTTTCTTTGGAACTGAGTTTTGCTACACTAATGAATGTACTGTTCTTATTAGCGCATACCTTTCCTCTAGATGTACGCCCTCTCCCACTTGTCTAGTGGCGGGTACAGGCAGAATGACCTTGACTTATAGATAATGTGTGCCCGGCTTCAGAACTAAAACTTACTACTTTGTAATTTACTGTCCAGCTGCGTCTCTGGAAAATTCCATGGTGGGCGTGTTTTTCATTGATTCTGAAATGTACATAATGTATCGTTATGCTTGTTGAATTCAGACTCTCTCTGCAGCACTCCTACTGACTGGGCAGACAGGGCTCCGCTCTGAGCGAACTTTGAATAAACTGTTATTGGTTTGTATTCTCTACTATCTGACCGACTCTTCATTTCGTAGAAGGCAGAGAGGTGGTCGTGAGTGACCCGAATCGGGCCACTTCCTTCAGTTCTTTAATTGCTCAAAGGCTTCAGCACCCCCTTGGGGTAATACCGGGACATTACCAAGAACGACTACGTATGGGATTGACTCCGGGGGAAGGCCAAGAGCCGGTAACCTCTGTGTCTGGCGTGTCCCCATATGCATCGATGCCCGTGTCTCTTGGCAACCCCTAGCCCCCTCAAAGGTTCTCCCCCTGTGATGTTTGCTGGCCTGGGACAGGTCTGGGCATTGGAACAGGGGATTTCTGTTTCTGCTATTACACCCAGGGGGTCATCAATCGAGGGGTTTGAGTCCGTCGGTGGCCGAGAGAGAAGGTGTTCTCCGCCGTACAAATCTCTCTGGTGTTGTAAAGTCCTCTGCCCTTTGATCACATTGGGCCCGTATGGATGTGCTCTCACGCTATCTACTCGTGGGCCAGGCTCTCCTCCTCCTCCTGGCCTGCTCGGGGTAGGTCGTCCCTCTTCTGGCGTATCCTGTCGTGGCTTTAGGAGCTCCAATTCTATGACGGCTAAGCGTTTCAAGATGGGGTCTAATTTACGGTCCATGTTTGTGAGAAGTAGCTCGAGCCAGCCTTCCATCATTACCACCAGATCATCCTTGGATAGTGTATTGTTTACCCCAGGCTCCAAACCCTCTGCCCTTGGGCATTTTGCTTTAGTCACCGACGACGGGCCTTTCCTTTTGACTCCCTTCCCTAACTCAGTTCCAAGGGCTCTCCCTACTCCAGTGCTCCTTGACGTTGGGGTGGGACCCGCACCCTTGTCATGGGTGTCCCGTTCATCCGGGGGAGGTGCTGAGTCTGGCACTAAGGTTCTGACCACCTCTCCCCCCAGGCCAGAGTCTACGTCCGCCCCTGACCTGATGATGCTCGAGCCTGGGAGGAGAGAGCTCGGATCAAGCTCTACAGGCCCTACTGGGCTAGCAGGCTGGGCTATACTGTCCCTTCCGAAGGAACTGGGTCGAGAACAGTGTACTGGCGAACAGGATAACTGGCGTGAGACAAGCTCGAGCTCCTCGTCGATGATCCCCACTGCTCTTACAAGGAATGTATCCATGGTGGTACCTTGTAATACCGGTACCGCTGCCACCACCCCCATACGTTTTCCCATTAATGTCAGCTGGTGGGTGGTAGCAACCGGATTGCAGGCACCAGGGATTGGGCAAGTAAACTCCCTGCAAAATATGTAAAATATGTCCTGTGCGATAAAGCAAGTCCAACACCCACCTGACTTGATCCAAGTCCGCAACACTCAGCCTCCTACCTGGTTTGATGAAGATTAAAGATGATGGTGAGGCCCCTGCAGCTGGTATGCACGGGGCACTTGCTTGTTGACCACTTCCAGAGGTAGAATGCTGCACTCCGACACTCTAGGCAAACTGAATCCTGACTCCGTCCTCAGCTCTGCCAACCAAGAGCGGTGGCCCAGCCTCCTCCGGGCGCGGATGGGCATGCACTTGGCCCGCTTGCGCCCCGTGCCGTGGGAGAACTGCTGCGCTTCTCAGCGCGTGCAGCGCAGGGGATCCGCCTCCTCCTCCTCCTCTCCCACTCTGCCTGCTTCCTGGAACCGGCCCACAATGGTCACAACGGTATTCACGTCCCGCGCCGCGGGAGAACTGCTGCACCTATCAGCGCACGCGTCGTGGGGGGATCCGCCTCCTCCTCCTCTCGTTCTCTGCTCTGCCTGCTTCCTGCTTCCTGGATCCGGCCCACAATGGTCACAACGGTATTCATGGGTGGGCGCTGTCATAAAATGCTAGGAAGGCTCCACGTGTGGGTGTTATTTCGAGACATTGTATGTCTAAGATCATCTGTTTGTCAGGTATTTGGGAATCCTGTGACTGTGGCCGAAAGAGGAACTCTTTTGGTAGTTGCACTGTACGGCCTTTTAGTTCCTGTGTTGTGGCAACAATGATGTGCACCACAACGGAGAACGCTTGTTCATCCACCGGGCGGGCCCTTATCTGATCGCTCAAGGAGGAGTCCACAGTCACTGCCATCATCCTGGCCCAAGGTGTGCCTGGAATGGAGCTGTCTTCATCAAAGTGGATGGTCATGTTGAGTTTTGCCATGAGGTCACGTCCCAGGAGATTAACTGGGGACCGTGGTGAGTAGAGCAGACTTTGCTCCACAGAGCGACCTCCTATCTGTATTGGTACTGGCTTGGTGAAAGGGACCCTAGCTATTGCCCCAGAGAATCCCTGTGTGTCCGCTATCTGATCTGAAATGGGCAGTGTTCCTTCTGTAATACAGGAGTAAGTAGCACCTCCGTCAATGAGAAAGCTGTAAGCCTTGCTGTTTATCGTGACAAAGACAATGGGGTCCTCCTCAACATTGGTTGTA
The DNA here is from genome assembly GCA_963921515.1 of Calotriton arnoldi. Classification (NCBI taxonomy): domain Eukaryota; kingdom Metazoa; phylum Chordata; class Amphibia; order Caudata; family Salamandridae; genus Calotriton; species Calotriton arnoldi. Next base: position 3,987 of record CAWUFW010019996.1, read on the forward strand.
CACAACAAAACTGGGAACACAAGAGTTGTCTGTGGGCTATCCTTACAACTATATCCTCCTGTCTGGTATGGATGGATGGTGCCCTGTGCAAATGAGTTGTTGGAAGGAATCACCGTGCCCCCCTGAGGTACAAGTTGCTGTGATGTCATCTGAAGTGTTGTTGCTTGGGACATCATCTGGTACACGGGTGTCTGTTGCTGTTGCACTGGTGCCTGCACCTGCTGAATGGGTGCCTGTAATTGGGCAACTGCGGGTGCCTGGAGGTGTGCCTGTTCCTGCATGGGCTGCTGCTGTACTGGTGGTAAGTAGAAGTTTATTATCTGGGGCTGAATTGGCTGGGGCTGAATTGGCTGCGGCTGGAAGGCCTGGGTAGGGGTCCGTTGTGAAGGCCCTGTAACCCCTGCCCTTCCCTCATTCCGCATTTTGGCGCGACAGTCTCTTTGAATGTGGCCAATTTTCTGACAATAATAGCATACGGGGAGTCCTGACTGCTCTCTGGCCCTTTGTTGTCCTAGCCCTCTACCTTTGTCCTGCATTCCTGTGTTCCTAGCCCTGTTTTGCTGGCCATCATAGTATGGCTGCTGTGGCTCATTGTTATAAGTGGGCTGTGCCTGCATGTAGGGTGGAACTCCCTACGTACTGCCTGCCAATGCATTCATGGCATTCTGAGGAAATCCTATAACGGCAATCATCTGGTTAACTGGTGCTGCGAGCATGACTGTGTCCAGTGCGTCTTTTTTCTTATTAAGCTTCTGCTCGACTACTTTGGCAGCTGCATTTTCAATTGCTAGCTGTCTGTTCCTGTCCTGTTCCTGCTTCTTTTTACAGTAGTGAATGATGTGGTCTTGTATTTCACGCCAAGGTTTGCATTCCATGGCTACTATCCCATCTAACTTTTCCTGCACGTCAGTGGGCAATCCCTTCTTCACTGTATGATAGAAGAACCTACTGTTCCCTCCTGTTGCATTCCATTTCTTACCCAACTCCTGATGCCATTTTTCTTTTAGGCCTGAAATGGGTCTTCATTCTGTTGCATTGTCTGTGACATTAGTGACCCTTTGTCTGGGACATCAGGGAATTTGCGGCGCAACTGGGACCATATGCAGGCTTGTATTTTGTTGAATGGAACACCATCATACTTTGTTTCAGTGAGCGTAATTTTTTTATTGATGTTTTTTTAGTGTACCTTCTGCTTCTTCTCCGATCAGGGAGGTGAGCAGACTCTTGATGTCACCTACCGCAAGGTTGACACCAGCGGTGTGTTTTTCTAGGGCTGCTATCCATTTGCTGGCACCCTCTGTCAGTGGCGGGAGTTGTTTTTTCCAATTGTCTTTGTCCATTTGTGGCCATGGGACATACATTTGTGTTTTTGAACAGTTAGGGCATCTGGTGTGTCACTACAGTATTTTCTGCCGTGGGTCGTGTGAAGTCAAATTTACGTGCATATTTCTGCCAGACCTTTAAACTTGCCCTCATGTAACCGTAGTCCCAGTCTTCATTGCCCTCCCCGTGTAAGATACAGTCTTCTGCTGTGGCCATATTCTGTGGATCAAAGGACTCAACTCGTGGCCACAGGATCATTTGTGGTGCGAGACTTTCTGTCCACTCTGCCAAATCATCAATGAAGGGATTGACATAAATGTCTGAACCCTACCCACGTGTAACTATTTCATTGGGCGTTAGGTCGTTGCTCCATAAGGCATTATGTTTACTGAGCATAATGTTATAGTGATTTCTCTGCCTAGTGGAACGCATTAGGGTTGTACCTGAGACATCATAGGACATTCCATCAGGTCGCCCATCTATTCCCAACACCGTCAGTCGTTCTATCTCAGTCCTTCTCCGTTTCTTATGTTTTTGTTCATCCTGGTCTGGATGGTCCCTCTCTGGTGTGGGGTGTGTAAAAATATGCGTGGACCCAGGTGGTGGACCAGTATCTTGTGTCGTTTTTGGGGGTGAAGTTTGCGAAGGTGCATGTTGGGCTTGAGCAGAGAAGTTGTCATGAATGGTCGTGATGGCTGCAAGGGGCATACCCGAGACAGTGGCCTCATTATTATGAGAAATTCCAGCACCCTCTCTTGTATTGGGGATGTGTTGCGGCGGTGTCTCTTGTAGTGAGGTGTCTGCCCTTGCATCTTTTGTATTTGATAGGATGTGTATGTTATTGAGCATTTCACTAAGTGTATCTTGTATATGCTCTATTTTCATTGACAGACGTCAGACAGCTGTAATGCTGCTCCTGGGGCTGGGTCACCTTTTGAAGCAAGTCCGTGTCGAAGTCTTCAGGTGTTATGCTATCCATGCTTTTACTTAATTCAGCTACGTGTCTCCATTTGCCTAAGTCTGAAGGGGCAAAGGACCCTGGGAATTCTTGTACGCAGCTCCTGAATGGCCGGTGTGTAATTGGGCGGTCCAGGATAGCTATCCTATCCTCATGCTGGGACATGGCACTGCTCGGTGGCAACTGCTCGTGGGAGTAACAGCGTTGGCTTGGAAGGGAGTGCTGTTTGCCAGTAAAGGAAGCGCTGGAGCCAGAGTTTGTGCTGTGAGCTGTTGCCTGTGATATGTGGGAGGTGCTGTCACAATCTTCATCTTCCTCGTGCTGTTGTATAACATTATTTTGACTGGTGTAAGCTTTAGGGTAAACTGTGCATCTATTTGGCCTGGTAGCCCTTGAACTACAGCTTCTACCACTGGGCTGGGGCCACTAAGATATTGCAGTGCTTTGGTTCAGTATGTCATTGTTCATTGGGGGAGGTGGTGGAAGAGGGTGATCTGGTATTTCAGAGAAGCCAACAGCTGTCCTGTCATTTGAAGTTGGAGCCAAGTCTGAGGAAGCAACAAGATTGGGGTACATGCCGCTTACATGATACGCAGGTGGAGCTGTCGGTAGGGGTGATGGCTCAGTATTTTCTTTAAAGATACGCCACATCGCTAGGGTGTCCTTGCGCTTTTGAAGCTTGCTGCCTGAGTACTTAGCCTCTAGGAAAGTAGTGGCATGGTCCAGTGTAGCACGGTCAAAGGTGCCTTCAGGTGGCATGGGGTGTGTTAAATTCTTTGTGTGCTTGTGTAGTTCACTGCAGTGTTTAATTATGCGCTGCTCTTGCTCTGTGAAGTTCTTGAGTACATGTTGTGATGGCATAGCCATGCTGACCTTTATTTATAGGGCTGTTCTTGTATGAAGCTGGGAGACGTAGGCAGGGACTATTGTTTGCCTCACCTGTTGCTCCTGTCTAATATCGATGCCTAAAACCTGGAACACGGTCAGAAGGACAGCACTAGTTAAGGGTGTTGCTGGAAAGAATGAGGAAGGGTCACCTTCTGAGAGACCTATGACGTGGTCGTTAATAAGGTACACGACAATCTGTGGTACTAGGGACTCTGCTGATGTCACGTTCATTCCCTAGTCTCTCAGGTGTTGTAAAGCTGTCTCTATGATGGGCACTGCGTTCTGCTCTGCAGGTGATATTAGAGGGCGTGAGGTGAATTAGTTAATTAGGCTTTCTGGGTAGGTGTAGTCTATCTCTGGAATGAATGCGTGCTCCCCTTCTTGTTGTTGACTCCTTGAGCCTGGTGAGTGGGACTCCTGGGAGTCCGTTTGTTCTACTGTATTGTCAGAGTTGTATGTGGATGATGTTGGCGTGTCTCGGGACGTGCTATCTGAGTGGTAGGCTCCCTCTGTGGACCCCACAGAGTAGAGGGACCCTGTTGGAGAGTCCCACCAGTTTTCAGACTCTACTGGGGAGACAGGTGAATACGGAGAGGGTGTATACTGTGAGCAATTTGGCCAGACCAGATCAGGGTGGGTAGAATCTAGAAAGGCTGGGCTAGTCCTGGAATATGTATGTATGGCCACGGCACTGTAGCGAAAGCCCTGTCAAAGCCAGTAGGGACACCATTACTTCTTGTGTTGCAGTTTTATCTATTCCCAGTATCTCCCAAGCTGTCGACAGAATGTCACTCTGGTGTGCAGTGATTGGATTTATTGTGTCAGTTCGACTGTTAAATATGGCAACTGGTCTATTGTGCAGTAGGTGGAGAATTACTTCTGTTCTTTCTCTACCTTCATTACTCACTACGTGTGTGAATGTTTCTAGCGTTTGCCAGAAATGTGTCTTTAGCGCAACTTCCTCTGCTAGTAGTAGTGTGCTAAAAGTGTCTAGTTTATCAATGAAGCAACAGTCCTCTTCCCTGTTTATTTGTAGAATTTAATGTGGCTGTAAAAATTTAGAAAAATTGTCACAAGGACCCCTCTTCTTATCTCTGTCCAGGTGCCCACAAGCTTCCAGAGTTTCAGCCTGGTTCTGGACAAGCCAGAAGTCGCAGGCCTGTTCTGTCCACTTAGTGTTCCCCTTCGTGGGTACCCTCTTGGAGCTTTGGCGATTACAGCTTGGTTCCCGTCATGCCAGAAGTCGCAAGCCCGTCGCTTCTGCTCTAGAGTTCTCCACTAGGTCCCCCCTCCCCACGCTATCTGCCACTTGACTGAACAATCACTTGATATTACCCAATGCCTTCGGACCAGCCACGCACTAACAGGCACATATCAAAGGTTTTTGCGAGCGCAAACGGTGCGATTCGCAAAAATCGTCTGTTTGCGTTCGCAAAATGGCCTTTAGCAATGCATGAAAGTGTTGGGGACGCGCAATTTAGGTAATCGCAATTTCTTGTGATTCCCTAAATTGCGATTGCATTTAAGGAACCGCAATTTGCGATTCCTTAAATGCAATGCAAGAAGCACTTTGAAATAGCGATTTCGCTTTTTGGGGCCGCAAATTACCGTGAAATTAAACTGTTCGGTAATTTGCAAAAAATTTGAAAAATGCACTAAGTGCATTTTTCAAAGTTGCAGGTTACACACACACATGCCCTTGGGGCATGTGTGTGCGCCACATGGGTGCACACCACAATCCCAGGGGTGCAACAGGGTGTCCTTCTGACACCCTTGAAATTGCATGCGCAATTTGCGAGTACCAATTGGTACTCGCAAATTGCGCATGCAATTTCCCATTCATTCCTATGGGCCTGTAGGAATGAATGGGAAGCCATTCCTTAATTGCGACTCGCAATTTGCGAGTCTCAATTAATGAATGTTTAGGAATCGCTATTTTTATAGCGATTCCTACATGCATAGGCTTTTGCGAGTCCTTAATTGCGATTCCTTAATAATCGCAATTAAGGACTCGCAAAATCATACCTTGATGCATGTGCCCCTAAACCTCTTTGTTTTAGAGAGGAAACTGAACGTTGTCTTCCTGCTTTTATTTGTGATAAATAGGTACAGGGGGATAAGCGTTAGTTGTGTCCAAGGGTGGTTTTTATTGTTGTCTTTTTATGAGAGACAAAAACAAGCTTTTATTTTATTAATGGTCTAATACGTTAAGCAGTGAGCCTATTTCAATCTTTTTCTAAAGGCTTCTTTAATAGGAAGTTCGGCCGGTGTTTTTAAGCTAAATGGAACGATGCACTTTTAAATGTTTATATTCTACCAACAGGATATAATGGGCAGGGGACGAAAAAGGAGTAATTTGATCTCAAACTAATAGGGTACGCATATACTTAACAGAATGGGTCACTCCAAAATGCACACGACATACAAATATATACAATTTTATACACCTAGATTATGTCTTGCTAAAAAATAAAAGACGATTTGAATACAAAGAATGCAACACTGAGTCGTTGCACCGGATACTGATCTTAGAAGGAAACACAACAGAGTCACTTGAAAACGTGGAGATAGAAAAACCATGAGCTGCCCATGGAAAAAGGCAACAGTTTTTTCAAAAAGTTGACAATTCCTTCACAATTAATTAAAGGGCAAGAATGTGCACTCCTTTACCAGGAATCAGAAGGAGAAGATGAATCCGTACAATGTAAAAAATGTTAATAGATAGGAATAATTTAGTTTCTTCTTAGACGGAGAAAGCAGGAAGCCGAGAAGGGAACTAGTTTCGAAAGTGAAGTACATCCTCTTATTTTGCTACGCAGCTAGAAACATTTATTTTGTTAATGCGAAAATATGAGAAACTAGCTGGGCACCCTTTCACAAAGCTATTTATTTTGTCTAGCTGCCGTTAACATTTTAACACTTCAGGTCTGCAGAAGCTGGAGATTTCTAATACTTTCAGCACTAAACCTCCCTTACCAGTCACCAGACATGGACTGACGAACACTACTAGGGGTTCTAGACCCTTCTAGAACCTGCAAGAGCTGAGAGAGCAAGACGCAACTCCACTTTCCCTATTTCTACTAATTAAATAGGTGCATGACTTCTCGCATCAGGTATTGAAGAAAATACACTGGCATGCCCCTAGGCGCCTGAGAGATTTGGCTTTTCCTGCCCTAGCTACTCGCATGACATGTCCTACAGACAGACGTGAGACAAGCGATCCCTATCTTGTTAGACAGGCGATATGAAGAAAAATACACAATATTAAGACCATGCACGGGAAACCCAAAAACCACAACCTCAAACATAAAATTTGTCAGTGCCTGCTCATGTGGTTTATTTTAAAAGAGTTTTTTGTCGTGGCAAGACACAAGTCAGCAAGGAGCGGTGGCCTAGGCAACGCTACACCTGCAAGCCCTCAACCGACCACAGCCAGACACTACACCGAGGCAAGGCAAAGAGAAAAAGCAAAAGACTCTTTGACTTACCCGTGTGTGTCCGGTGGTTCAGTCAGGAAGGGCCAATGAGGGGCAAACTCCGGCCGCAGGTATCCCTCCTTACAGTCTGGAAAATCTTATGCACGTCCCTTCGTGGTAGCCAAATGTTGAAGTGTGGTTTTTTTACCACATAATTTAGCACGGAAGTGTGCTATCTGAAATAACAAGACACATCTCAAAATGCAGGAATTAAGTCAGGAGCGACACTATTTATTCAAATAATTTATACAATAAATGTCAAAGACACATCATTAATCAAAAATAACACCATGCAATCTAGCAAGTGTCAAAGACACATCGCAGATGTGGAGCAAAAACATGCAATCTAGTAAGTTTAAAATCACGGCAATCCAAAGAAAGAGAGAGAGATAAAATGAACATCAGAGTACAATGAAGCATTACAACCTCAAATCAAGAGCTAAATCAATCAGTTAACCGGGAACACCATTGGTGTGAAAAATACACTGCACGAGGTGGTCAGCGAATGGGCCGATGAGCATCCCTTTTATACTCTTTTAATGAGGAATCGTTGACTGCAAGATCTAACTTCGGAAGGTGCCTGACCGTGGAACATAACAAAAAATTGAACATTTTATCAAAACACTTAGCGTCACCTCTCGGAAGCTTTAAGGCGGAAGCTCCGCATATGATACACAGCGCATAGCAAGGTCATTGTCACTTTAAGGCATGTGGCCGTCTTAGTTTCAAAGGCAAGCAAAAAACATCAGGTTAGAAGCTATAGAAAGTTACAGTTAGCCCCCACCCCTATTCTTACCCCATCTTGTTCTTCTACATGACAGATGCATCCTGTTATTGCTACATCTTCGTGATGTTCAGAAAGATGTGCACACAGAGGACAGTAGCGAAGAGTGGGGGTCTGGTGACTTGTTTATCAGAAAAGCAGTGAACTGAGGTGCGTGGCCTTCACGGAAGACAACTGTAATCTTTTTAGATAGGCATAAGGCCTACCGTTTCAGTGAATGCTTGAGGCAGTATGGACAATTTAGCACACCCTTACCTAATGACTAACAGGGACATTCAGGACTCTTCAGGTGTGGAGAACAATCGCTGAGGCACTATATGGTAAAATGGGACCCTACTTCAAAATTCATCACCAAATCGGTTGGTTTCAGTGAAGTTGAAAACTTCCTTCTTCTGGTGGTAGTTCTTGAAGTAGTCATGCTCACACCCTGAGTCTTTCCATGTTCCCTGATCCTCCTGATTCCGAGTAAGGTGTCCAACTCTGTACCAACTGTGTCCCGACTCCAATGCAATTGATCGACCTGTAGTACAATGCTGTTGATGCACAACAAGAGAAACATTGAGTCATATTTTGCGTAGACTAGATTTGGGTTCGCGTTATTGTTAGAAATGGGGGTCTCTAGTTGGCAATGGTTTGCACCTTTGTCCAAATAGGGATCCTTGCTTCTAGTCAGGATAAGCTGGATACACTTCTAAAATAACCCCTGCTCACCCCCTTGGTAGCTTGGCATGAGCAGTCAGGCTTATCTCAAAGGCAATGTGTAAAGCGTTTGCAAATAACACACAGTAATACAGTGAAAACACTACAAAAGAACACCACACCCATTTTTAGAAAAATAACCAATATTTATCTGTGCAAACAAGACCAAAACGATAAAAGACCAACATACAATAAAAAAAATATGCTCTTTTCAAGAATGACTTTAAAATGCAGTTCCTTAAAGCCAGTACCTCTGTCCAGGGCTAACATGGTGCTGAAAACAACAGACTTCAACAGTTCCAGCTGACTGCATCGGTGTGGACCGGTGTCAGTGTCAGCAGACTCGTAAACATTACCTTTGGTTCCAGCCGACCACGTCGATGCGGAGCAGTCGTGGCAACCATCGTGGTTGCAATGTGAAGTGTAACGGTGCGGTGTGCATTGCCCTCAAGTCGCAGTACATGCAGCGGCTCGGTGACGGTCATCCAGCAGTGCCGTGAGACCAGGGCTGCGGTGCAAAGTGGGGCGGTGCTTGTTGCGGTGCTGACAGGTCACAGTACAAGCGGCAGTGCAGGTTGATGGAGGCTACCGTCGGTCAGCCCAGCCTGCAGTGTGGGGCAGTGCGTCATGTGACTTACGTGCAGTGCCCCCAATCCACGGTGCAAACACGGGTGTAGAGGTCAGCGGGCAGCGTCGTCGTCGGTGAGACCAGGACGGCAGAGTGAAGCGAGGCGGTACAGAGTGCGGTGCCCACAGGTCGCGGTGTAAGCAGCGGCTGGGTGACGATGGTGGTCGTCGACATTGGTGAGACCAGGGTTGCAGTGTAAAGTGCGGCGGTGCCCTCTGCAGTGCCTTCAGGACACAGAGCCAGCAGTGGTGTCGGTGACATGTCGGCTGCTTTTCCCCCTCTGTGGCAACTGAAACCCATGGTTCCAGAGGCGGTACCCAGAGGTAAGCAAAGTCTTTGCTGTCCCTGAGACTTCGTGAACAGGAGCCAAGCTCTATTTCAAGCCCTTGGAGATACTCAGCGACAAGTGAAGAAAGTTCAGTCCAGTCCTTTCACTGCCAAAGGTAGAAGCAGCAACTGCAGGCCAACCCAGCAAAGCAACAACACAGCAAAGGGGCAGTACTCCTCCTGGCAGTTCTTCCAGTTCTTCTCCTTGGCAGGTTCCTTGATCCAAGCGAGTTCTCAAGTTCTGTGGTCTGGGCCCCAATATTTATACTCAGTTTCTCTTTGTTCTTTTGGGCAGAGAGTGTCTGTGCTCTGCCCAAACCAGCTCTGTCCTCTCTAGTCCAGCTTCCTGGCAGAAGACAGCATTGTCCAAGGCAGACAAGGCCCATTCAGGTGTGAATAAATCTCCTCTCACTACTCTGAATGCAGCCCTGACCTTTTCAGCCTGGCCCTGACTCATCCAGGAAGACAGGACACACCTCAACCCCCCCCAGTGGCTGTATGAAAGAGAATGCACATCCCCAGCCCCTGTCACTCCGAAGCCAGACAGTCAATCCACAACCCAGCAGAGGCACACAGGATGGCTAAGCAAGAAAATACCTACTTTCTAATAGTGGTATTTTCAAACACAGAACATAAAAATCATCTTTACCAAAAGATGCATTTCTACATTCTGAGTTCAGGCATACTAAACTCCATTTCTCTATCTTGTCCCAATGGGAAGATATACTCGTAAAATGTTACCCAGTACTTCCTATTATATCCTATGGGACAGATAGCCTTTCCAGAGTGAAAAAACATAATACACTGTATTTCACTATCAGGACATGTCACACACACCAGTCCATGTCCTACCTTTCAAATACACCGTACCCTCCCCATAGGGGTACCTTGGGCCTATCTTAGGGGTGACTCACATGTAATAAAAGGGAGGGTTAGGACTTGGCAAGTGGGTGCACTTGCCAAGTCGACATCACACTAAAAACTGCAAGCAGACATTGCAGTGGCAGGTCTGAGAATCCTTTGTAAGGCTGCTCAGGTGGGTGGCACAATCAGTGCTGCAGGCCCACTAGCAGCATTTGATTTACAGGCACTGGCACTCTCTGTGCACTTTACTAGGGACTTACCAGTAAATCAAATATGCCAATCATGGAAACACTAATCCATAATACAATTTACAATAGGAGCACTTGCACTTTAACACTGAACAGCAGTGAGAAAGTGCGCAGAGACACTAAACCAGCAAAAACAGAGTCAAAACCAGGAGGTCAGAAAGCAAAAAGACAGGGGAAACACTCCAAAAGATGCCAGGTCTAACAGTTATCAATTCTAAAGGGACTGGTCGGGTCTGACTCTTTGAGGAGTATAAAGCAGAAAACAAAGCAGTGTGAAGTGGAACCAGCAAACAAATCTCGCTAACTCTCAAAGGGGAAGAAAACTATCACCTTCAGGGAAAAAATGATCAGCCGTCGGTAGGCCACCAACATTGTCAATCATCACAAACACATTTAAGTGTAATAGTTGCAGATAAACAAACACCCAGTGTCACCGCCTGCCACCACATGAATCATCTCAACACTCTCACAAACAACAATCACTCAGTGTGCAATGCATGCCATTTACCTCTTCTTCTAATTCAGGCGTGGTCACCGTAGTACATTGCTGATCCATTGTTCACGAAACAGACATTGGCCGGTCTAAATCAATAATATGGGGCAGTCCGGCTAGGGGAATAATAAACTAGGAAAGGATAGATAGTCACAGTACAGGGTTGGAGGAAGGCACAAATTTGTTAGTATCTCCAATGTCCTTGAGGGACATGGGTGGGTGGGGGGTGGCTTGTTCCCTGCACACTGTTGCAACCCTAATCCAGCAATAAAATGTGTCTAAGAGTAAGACTGTGGGGCTGAATTAGTCAACCAGACACAAACAAATAAAATTAAATAATGTTCCCCTAGCTATACCTTTTTTGTTTTTTTTGGCGTCAAAGCAGATCAGCGATAGAGAGAGAAAGTTCTATGGTTGTTGGCCCAGACCAGTAGTCAGGGAAGTAAAGCTCATCCTTAAACTCAGGTGGTTCACCCAGAAGTAGGTCAGCTAACACATTACTTCCATGACCTGTGTCTCCCTCATCTTCCTCCTGTCGTACTTCAGGTATGGAGTAATCCAGTGGTATAAAGTGCTGAATAATTTTAATCATGGTTAATCTCTCCACGTTTTGAGGTGAGAGACTGGTCCTTCTCACTGTGACAACAGCACCAGCAGCACTGAAACACACTCTGTGTTAAAATAGGCTCTATTTAGCAACATATACAATTCAGCACAACACATGCTTTTTGATATTACGAGGTGTTGAAGGGTTAAAAGATTTTTTCTTGAGCTGCCTTTATATTAACGCTCCTGGCTCGCCTCTGAGTCTGGGCATTGAGCCCAGGCCAGAAAGACACAATGCAATAGATTTCCTGTGGTTACAAATAGAACAGGAAAAATAAAAAATATATAGTTAGTAGAAGACGAGGAGATGTGTAAATGTGTAATGTATGAAATGCACTGAAATAGGTTTAGTGTATAAGTTTCCTTCCCTAAGATTTTATTTTCAGGTGCAAGGCCGTAGGAGAGGAGATGTTTTGTTTTTTCATATGTGTCTGTTCTATGTTTTGTTTCATGGTGTATTTGTCATCAGCTGATGTCCCGTACAGCAGATTATGCCATTACGTTGAGAAATATTATTGTTGTTTCAAGAAATAGTTTCAAAGAATGAATTAGGAGAGCCTGATTCTCTTCCCCACCGTGGCAGACATGCCTATATTGGACTGAGAGTTAAGCTAGAAAAGGAGAAATAAACTGCCTAGGATCACACTATGTGGTAAAATGGGGAAGCCAGGATGAAATACGGGGTTTCAGGTTTCATCTATATATATATACGTGTATATGTCTGTATGTATATATATGTATGTATGTATGTATGTATGTATATATATATGTGTGTGTGTATATATATATATATATATATATATATATATATATATATATATATATATATATATATATACATACACTTCGCTCCCCTATGACCACTCTACCACAGACACCCTCCTGACCGACCACCTCTTTGCCTGGCATCAATTCAAAGCACTGTGCTGGGTTTGGTGTGGGCTCGTTTCATGGGTAGAGCATTCAGCCTGCTGGTGCAGCACATAAGGGCTTTGCTCACAGACTTCCCTCATCTTAAATGTGTGAATTAGACCTCTCTACAATTCAGTTTTAGGGTCCACTTTGACGAGTGCCAGAATGAGTGACAGGTTGAAGTACGTTAGAAATGTGGTAGTGAAGGAACTTGTGGGTTTTTGGCAGCAGCAGGAAAGTGAAATAAGGGATTATGTCACTACGTGAAATACAACCAGCATCACCACTGCTTGAAATAGTCATTTAAGTGTACATGGATATATAAATATACACATGTCCTACAGTGACACAATTTGCAGACTATGACCACGAAGGATGGCAAAATACGGCACGCCATGATCTTGCAAAAGGGACGTGATGGGGACATCCCTTTATTAATTCACTGTTGTTCTAAATTGTGACACATTAGAGGCCTTCCTAACACAGGGGCACAATGAGTGCAGCTGTGTGGCAGGAGGGAAGGAATAATTGTGGGATATGTGCAGCTCTGTGCAGCATACGATACATGGTACAGCGACCAGAGATCTGTAGGAAAAGATTACCACAGATAGCCACCACCCCGACTTCCTCCACACCTACCCCAGTGCTAGGAAATACAAAGAATAAATAATATGTGCTAATATAAAGTGTATTACAATGTAGAAGGACAATATGCATTAAGTAGCGATGCTCACTATTGCAATATTTTCAGAATACAAGTGTGTAGATTTAAAAATACCTTTTAGACCACAGGTGCGGACTTCAGGGGTGGTTGCAAATGTTTTGCAGTTCTACCACTATGAGTTTTTGTTTTGTTTCCCAATTGTGTTACTGGGACAGAGATTCTTAAGATGTGCCTATCTCTTGGGAGCAATTATAGTACAATGTTTTGGTTCTTCTTTCACTTTCAGAGTTAATTGAGGTTTTGCACACTGCAGACATTATTATTTTTGGGTTCTTCCCTTCATCCCTAAGCAGTGTACTAGGTTTCCTGTTTGAGATGTTTGCATACATATGCTCAATGTTCATGTTTCCACCTCATCATGTCTGGTTAGGAGTTCCACCAGTGCATTTATATTTTTTATTTCTGAATATTATGCCTGCACAATTGCACAACTACTGTTTCACATCTAGCCACAGGTCATAGACAGAGAATGTTTGGTGAGGAGTAGACAACATATTTGGTATGACGGGTTGGTCAGGTGTGAACATATAAAAAAAAGAGGGGAGTACAACTAGATCCCTTAGATTTTATCCATAGGCAGACTGTAACAGGAAAACCTGTTATGCCACAGGCCTACTACAAGTAGCATTAGACCAGCTACATTTTCCCACATGTTTGTATCAAAGCTGGACCATGTGTCCACTGTGAAGTTAAAGCAACAGCCAATTTCAGCAATACCTGAATGTCTGCTTAAAAATAAAAGAAGCAAGATAAGTGCCACAATTGAGAAAAAAATATTAAACACACAAAATGGCTTTATTGCCTACCAATTACCCTGTTTTCACTCAGAAATATTCCAAGTTCTGACCACCACCTAACGCCCCATATGCTTGTCACTGAACAATGAATAAATGTATAAGTACCAGCAACTAGACTTAAAATTCATACTGTAAGTTCTTCTGAAATTATGAAAGCTGAAATTTATCAGTATCTGTATAAGTTATCATGCGCTGCGAAGTTTCTTTCGACTCGGGTATCCAAGCGGAAGGAGAAGGGCCCCATCGATCCTGAGCTCCTACTCATCCCTCCCGGAACACAGATCTTTGTCCGGAAGGTCTCCATCGGCGGAAAAAACAAACATTTGAAGGACCATTTAAATTCATAGACTCCTCACCAACAGCTGAAGAACATGGATACATTGGACCGATATCAGGGCCGACCCTGCACCACCTCAGCACTTAACTATGAACAAGAGGAGGGCAACTTGTTCCCATTGACTATCTGAGAAGAAGAATGTGATCGATTTTGTAGTCCATTATTTCTTATTGCTTGGCTCAGAAGACTTGTATTCCTCAAAAGGTTGAAATTGTCCACACTACTGTGTATCATATCCTTTTTTTCCCCCCCTCCCTTTCACCTATTGACACTTGTAGCAGTAGAAGTGACACCTTTAATAACGCAACGCATTCCAATACCTCATTTGCCTGTGATGGTACTACTAATGTTACAATTTGTCCCTCTAAGTCGTCCCCTCATCGTAGGGATGCCCCATTGGCCTGGCAGTATAGTGTCCATGATTCTCTCCATAATATTATGTGGTAAAGCCAGATGACAATAGCATGGAGGCAGAAGACTAATGAATACTGTTATGTGGCTCATACATTCCCCATACAGTAGACGCAGATAGACTGATTGTTCCTAGGGAAGTACCACCACACACTGTAAAATGTCTCCTACACCTGTTCCTCTACAGAATACAGGGGCAAGTTAATTTTGTTGAGGCCAACATCTCTGAAGTGCTCGTAAATACCACAGTATGGGACTACACCACAATAATGCACGAGGTTATCACTGACAATTCCAGAATAGAGGGGAGGTAACAAAGATGCTTAAGATAGGAGTTCCTGATATTGACCTTAGTGCAACTTTTGGTAGGAAGAATGGGTTTATGATAACAAGATCACCCTCAGACTGTAATGACTCTTTACCCTACTCCTTACATTGCCCATGCCAAAACAGAACTCTGGATGCAACAGCACCATCTATAATTTCGACATGCAATATGGCACCTCCAGCCTAATGGATTTCTACGGGCTTGCGGAGAATGTCTCTATCTCCAACTCCCTCCTCGATGGAACAGCCTGTACTCACTAGAACAATGCACAAAGTCTCACTGGTGGTTCCTACAGCCAATATCTCCCACATCCATGCCCATCCAATGACTGGCTCTGTTACCTTGCTCCACCGACATCTGTGGTATGCGGAGTACTTTGGGTGGACAGCCTTCAAAGACATACCCCAGGAGTTACGCCTATTCAACACCATCATTATGATGTACCAGATCAAGGCGAATGCACGATGGCTTCAAAACACCAAGAGGAGGGTATGCCTTCGGAGAGGGAGGTCATGCTGCACATAAAGTGCCTGCCAACAATGAAGAAAAAGGCTCTATCACCAAGGCCATCGAGGACTTGAACAACATAGAAAAGAAAATGATTGCTGAAGGAGGTGCCATAGCAGACACAGCCACTGATTGGTTGAACTTTGACTGAATGCCTTCATGTCTGTCTGCCATTCAAAAAAATGTTGTTACCGGTTTTCGGTGTGCTGTTGCTCCTCTGTTGTGCCGTACAGTTTTTCTATCATTGTGCTAAAAATAATGGCAGTAATTTAGTAGGTATGAATTATGTAGGAATAGGGAACATTCAGAAAGCCTATACACAAGAAGGATAGAACAATAAATGGGGATAATTTAGAGCTCCTAGAAGTTGAGAGCTCACAACGCCAGGACCATACTTACTGCAGCCCACTACCATTAACCAGTGCCAGGTCAATAGCCCCCAACTCACCACTAGTAGATACCAACTGAGATAGGATTCAAATGTAGAATCACCATCACCTACACCGATACACTATTCCTCCCTCATTGACATACATGAAAGAGTATATAGAATTAAGGAAGATGCAGGAGAGCCAATGTTCCTATGTGAATGACACCCCTTGGATACCCTAACTAGGAGGAGGGCCTCCAAAGTATACTGTAAGAGTTTTTTTCAAGAATGAACAAGAGGAGGGAATGAAGCAGTGTCTAGTTTTACCATATAGTGCCCCAGGCCCATTCTGTCCACATCTGAAGCATGAGAGTCTCAAAGGTCTCTGCCAGCCCATAGATAGGGTTGTGCTAAAATTGTCCACACTGCCTTGAGCGTCTACAGAGGCAATAGGCCTCACACCCTCCTGTAACCTCAGATGTATCTCTCTTATGAAGGCCAATAACCTCAGGTTACTGTCCTTCTGATGAACAAGTCTCCGAGTCCCTGTCCTCTGCGTGTACATCTTTCTGAACATCAAGAAGATGTAGCAATACCAGGATGCATCTGTCATCTAGAAGAACAAGATGGGCTAAGAGTAGGAGTGGGGGCAAACTGGGACTTTCCGCAGCTTTGGAAGCTAAGATGGCGACATGGCTTAAAATAAACAATAGCCTGATAAGGAATTTCCACCTTAAAGCTTCCGAGAAGTGACGCAAATTGTTTTTGATAAAATATGCAACTTTTTGTTATGTTCTGCGGTCAAACACCTGCAAAAGTTAGATCTTGCGGTCAACAGTTCCTCATTAAAAGTGTATAAAAGGGCCACTTACCGGCCCATTCCTTGATCACTTCACACAGTGGTTTTTCACGGTGAAGTGCTCCCGGTTACCTTTTATTTAGCATTTTGATAGAGGGAGGTTATAATCCTTCATTGTACTTTAATATTCATTTTCTCTCTCTCACTCTTTTTCTTTGCATTGCCGTAATTGTAAACTTACTAGATTTCAGGTTTTTGCTCATGATCTGCGATGAGTCTTTGACACTTGTAACTTACTTGATTGCATAGTGTGATTTTTGATTAATGATGTGTCTTTGACATTTATTGTCTAAATTGTTTGGATAAATAGTGTCACTCCTGACTCAATTCCTGCATTTTCAGATGTGTGACTTGTTATTTCAGACAGTACATTTCAGTACTAATTTATGTGGTAAAAACCACACTCCAACACACCTATTTTGACTTCGCCTCTGCACTGGACTTAAGCCCTGCCAGTAGAAACCATTCAGTTGCAGATTTTGGGGCTGATGCTGCTGTTCTTGTTGTTGATGGCGTTCTTGTTGTTGGTTTTGCCTGCTGTGAGCCAATAACACTGACCTCAAGCTCTGAACTTGAAGGCTGCCCCGCAGAACTTGTGGCCTGGAGGAGTGGGCCTCTAATTCCCTGCCATTCTTTTTCTAGCTCAATGTCTCTTTGCACCCTGGCATTAACAGATAAGCGAAGGACTAAGCTCTCCACCAACTCATACGCATCTTTTTTTCCCTCCACACCTGCGTACATTGCAGACACCTCCTTTAGCTGTTACTGTAACATGTGCAACAATGGAATAGCATGGCCCATGTTACTATCCTCCTTGCTGACTTCCTGTGTGAACACCTCAAAAGGGAGCAGCATCTCTGTCAGGCATTTGACTAGGCCCCAGTGGTCCTTTTCAATGATCATACCTTTCACAGTTTCATCTCATATTTGCATGACATATTCATTGATCGGTCTGTACTGCTCAAACAGGCATTCAAGCATGTAATAAGTTGAGTTCCAATGTGCTGGCACTTCCTTTATGAGTGCTTTAACTGGCATTCTATTATCACGCTGAATGACCCTCATCGGTTTCCTGGCTTTAAATGCATGGCTGAAATTAGTGCAGATTCTTCTGCAGGCGGACAGTAATTTGCTTACTTGGTCTTCTTTTTTGAGAAAGTCACGCACAATGATGTTGATGCATTGTGCCAAACACAGGACCCTGAAATAGCCACCATCGGCCATGGCCTTAACTATATTACTGCCATTGTCCATGGCAACAAATCCAATGTTAAGCCCTCTTGGTCACAGCCATTCAAAGACATTGTTGTTAAAGTCTTCCCAAATGTTTGTAGCAGTATGGGATTTCTCCATGGCGAACATGGCTACTCTCGCATGCTTCTGAGTGGCATTAAAAATCTCAGCAGTGTCAACACCTGCAGATATCTTTTCTCTAGCCCCCACAAAAGAGATTCAGTGTGCAGTAATGCACATGTAATCAGTGGCTTGGCAACTGGTCCACATGTCTGTCATCAGGTGGATAGTGAGAACAGCACTCTGCTGCAAAGCTTGTTCAAGCAATTCCAGCACAGCGTGATTTAGAGCTGAAATAGGACCGGTTGGGAACCTTCCATTTTGGGCAGATGGCTGTCACAAATTCAAGAAAACCGACCCCTTCCACAAAAGAAAAAGGGAGAAGGTACAGCACTAACATTTTAGTCAGCTTCGCTATTGTACAAAGGTGCTGTTGGGTGGTTGCGATCATGCTGCCCCTCCTGCCGAAAAAGGCCAGGAATAGTAGCCTGGATTGTTTTCTTTTCTGGTGCCACTGATGCAGGTGACTTCTTGAGAGCAGACGTTGGTAGGCTCAATGTGTGTTTCCGCAGGGCAGTCACTGTCCTTTCTTGCCTTGGTGGCTCAACGAGTCTTGTGCCATTGCGATGTTGCTGATGTGGGCGATACTACTGCACTGCTGCAGTAGAGAGGGCTGCTTTGTGTAACGAAAATGTCTACCTCTTCTTAACCTTCCACCATGATCGGATCGGATTCCCTGCTCAGCCTTTTACCTCCTTCACCAATAATCCTTGCAGTTTTGTGGACGCTAAGGTGCACCTCCCACTGGATCATATGGTGCTTTCTCAAATGGGTTGTTTGGCCCCCTGTACCATAGTTGTTACCCCAACTAATACTTGCTCCACAAATGGAGCATATGGCAATGTTCACCTCCTTCTTGCTAACCGTAAAGAAGTCCCAAACTGGGGAGGTCAACTTTCTGATGCTGGTGCCACTGCCAATGTCGAATGAACTGGCGGTAGATGGGCATTTTGATGTTTGACTCTCTTCAGTACCTACTTCTCCTGAGGTGGTTGTGGATGCAAGTCGCTGCAGGGACTTTGAAAATATGGCAGCTGGCAGTGGTGGTGGTGGTATCTGTGGTGCCACATCCCTCCCAGCAAATTGGGATGGGGTAACGTCAGTTTCCACTGGGGCGGGACTAACATCCATAATGACTGGCTCGTCATTATCCTCCTCTTCTACATCTGCCTCCATAACACTAGTGCTTTCAGCAACCTTCCTTTTCCCTAGCCTCTCTTGGCGTGTCTCACTCTCAGACTGAGACGGGATCCAAGCGGTGTCTAGATCATCAGAAGGGGGCTTGAAGAAGAAGATGATGCACTAACCCTCCTTTTTCTAGCTGGAGATCTGGAAGACAATGGATCTTCTGAAAGAGCGGCTTCCTCTACTTCCTCAACATGAAGCTCAATCTCCTGAACTGCTCCTACTTCGTGAGGAATTACAATTGGTGGTTGTGGCTGTTGTTGTTGTCCACTTCTCTGAATTTTCTGCAATGGTTTTTGTGAAAGAGATAAGTCAACTTCAACATCACGGCTCGTCGGCGTTGCTGTGATTAGACTGGCTGCCTCTGTGACAGACATGGGCTTGGACCTAGGTTGGGTCCACTGATTTGGGCTTTGCTGCTCCCAGCTTGCTCCCCAGAGGCCGGTTTGGCAGGCACAGGTTTTTTATCTCCCAAAAAACGTCTGGATCGACACACCAGTGGTGGTAAGCTCGTTCTTCTTCTCACTGGCCACTTCCTTGGTAGCACCTTTCTTTTGGGCCATCTTGCAGCTGTCAGTTAGCAGAGGCACTTAGCTTCACAAGTTGAAGAGATGTCTGTGTGATGTGTGGGTCACGTGCCACGCCGTGCACAGGCCTTCTGTCTTGCAGTACTGTGGGTGATGTTGTCTCTTGTGCACCTGAAAGAAAAGAAGCAAGAAGAACATCAGTGAACTGTGGCATTGTCGCAGTTCAATTAGTAGTACAAACAAACAATATCATTTAGTGTGGTCACTAGTCACTCTTCTCATAAATAATTAACAATACAGTGTATCCATTCATAAAACAGAAAACCACACCAACATAAACTTTCATGGTGTACACTGAGGAAGGATAAGAAAGAGCAACAACAACATACTGATGTAACTGTTTGCTTTATGTGCATTACATGGGATGTGGCACTCGGGGAGGTGCAGCTGACAAATGACAATGGAATAATCCTTAGACAGTGAATGCTGTTGTGCACCTGTAGCAGACATGGGGTTGATTCATTGATGCCAGAGGTTATGAAAATGTTTTTTTTTAACCTAACAAAAAAAGTTTTTTTAAAAGTTCCCAAAAAAATACAAATTTAAAAATGTAAAAAGATACAAAATTTAAATACAAACAAATAATGAAAAATAACAATTAATTAAAAAATTAAAAAACATTTAAATTAAAAAAACTAAAATAGAAAAAAATTAAATACATTTTTTTATGAATAAATGAAGTTATCCTCAAAGAAATAATAGTAATTTATTCAACTGCTGTCTCATTGCTCAACCATCCAAACAAGCATATGGCAAAGGGCCCCACTGTCTGGATGCACAAAATGGCTGCCTGCCATTGCCACATGGTCAGCAACAACAACACTGAGCAAGAAGGCATTGGGAACAAAGAGAAGACATGCAGGCCTATGGCAAAAGCACACTGACTGGCTACACAAAATGGCCACCAGTCACATGGTCATTGGCCAAACAACCAGCAAGAAGGCATGGCCACAAACAAAGAACACATGCAGGCCTATGGCAAAAGCAGACTGACTTCCTTTGCAACCTGCCCCACAGCCACATGGCACGAGAAGCCGGAGGCCTGGAAAACAATGAACACATGCAGTCCTATGGACACTGACTATACAAAATGGCCCCTGGCCACATGATATGGGAACCAAAGTCTAATGGTGGACTATGGCAAACACACACAGGAGGCATAGTTAGACAGAGAGAACGCAGCATTGATTAATTCAGCAATGCCAAAAACAAATATCAACAGCAATAAAAATGTTCACAACAACACACATCCTCCAAAGCCATTACCCCACCTGTACACTGTTTGCAGAAAATAAAACGAGAAATACCACAAAAAAAACTTTTTGTATTTTAATACAATGCCATCCATGGCCTAGATGATGTTTTAATTTAACAGACATCACAGAAACAGTTGCTTTTCATGCACCCATGGCTAGCCTGGGCCTACTGGTTGAAAGGCCCATTCCATTGTCAGACTAGGGCACATAGTGCATTAAAAGAATACAGCAAATTTATTAAAAAATATGGAGAAAATGTACTAAACTGTGCAACATTTTTGCTTTACAAGAGAAGAAAAATCACATACAAAAAAAAACCAGCAAGAAGACATGGCCACAAACAGAGAACACATGCAGGCCTATGGCAAAAGCAGATTGACTGCCTACGCAAAATGGCCGTCAGCTACATGGTCAGAAAAACAACAACCAGCAAGAAGGCATGGCCACAACAAAGAAGACATGCAGGCTTATGGAAAAAGCACACTGGCTAGCTACACAAATTGGTCGCCATCCACGTGGTCCAAAGCCACAAACAGCAGGAGGCCTGGAAAACAAAGAGCACATGCAGGCCTATGGCAAAAGCACACTGACTGCCTAAACAAAATGGCCACCGACCACAAGGTCAAACAACACGCAAGGAGGCATGGCCACAAAAAGAACACATGCAGGCCTAAGGCAAAAGCACACTGGTTGCCTACACAAAATGGTCGCCAGCCACATGGTCACACCAACAAGCAGGAGGCCTGGAAAACAAAGAACACATGCCGGCCTATGGACACTGACTATACAAAATGGCCCCTGGCCACATGGGGAACAAAACCAAATGGTGGCCTATGGCAAACACACACACACACCGGCCAGACAAAGGAGGCATTGGTAACAAAGGAAGCACAGCATTAATTCAGCAATGCCAAAAACAAAAATTAACAGGGCTAAAAATGTTTACAACAACACACATCCTCCAAAGGCATTACCCCAGCTAAACACTGTTTGCAGGAAGAAAATACATGTGAAACACCACAAAAATAAACCACATTTTGTATTTTAATCCAAATCCATCCATGGCCTAACTGATGTATCAATTCAAATGACACTACAGAAACAGTTTTTTTATGCACCCACGACTAGCAGTGGGCCTACTGGCTGGAATGCCCATTCGCAGGCTAGTCCACATAGTGAATTAAATCAATATTGCAAATTTATTTTTAAAAAATGGAGAAAATGGAGTGAACTGTGCAACATTTTGCCTTTATAAAAGAAGAAAAATTACTTGCAAAGAAATAACTAGGCCCCTACTTAAACTACAGGCTACCCACTACAATACATTTTAAAAATAGATTAAACATACAAATAAATCCAGGTGCATGACCCCAATCAAAGAAACAACACCAGTTTTTCAACTTACTTGCGAAATCTCAAATACAAAGTCCTTAAATCCAACGGTATATGCAGCAGACACAAAGAGTAATACTTCCATCTCCGAATTCAAATGAAAAGTGACCAGGAGATGGACAAAGCACTGGGAGGAGCCTGCTGGACAGGAACAGGAAGTTGAAGACTCTGGGGCACTTCCTTCCAGTTGCAATTTTTTTTTTTTTTTAAATAGGACTCCTCGCCCAAAAAAAAACAATGCCATAGGTCCATTCGAGGAGTATTTTGACTCCAAATTGTCATTTCAGGAAGATTTTGATGCTTTTCGAGGAGAGAATCTTCCCTAGGTTTCGCCCATGGTACATCATGTGCGTTCGGGATTGTGTACGTCAGAAAACATCCGCTGGAAGTCGATAGCATGCCCAAATGACATGTTGGAAACTGCAAAATCTCGCTGAAGCATGCGGCCAGTTAGCAAATCTCGTGGCGCTTGAGAACAGCTCTGAAAATCTCGTGGCCGATCGTGAGTTCCCAGCAAGACGCTCCTGTGCGCGTGAACAACCTCCACTCCGTTGCAGAGTGCTGAATTTATTGGTAACTCCGTGGTCTCTGTGGAATGTGGAGTTGCTGAATTCCACAAACTCCCAGAGCGGAGCGGAGTTTTACGCACAGACTTAGTCTAAACTAGAACCCAAAACCTAAATCCATCCACATTGCAAAAAAGGGGTCAACTTTTAGTGGGAACATGTGATTTGTTCATGCTGCATTTTGGGCCCTTTCCTGTCGCGCGCACTAGGCCTACCCACACAAATTAGGTGCAACTTTTATTGAGAGACTTGGGGGAATGCTGGCTGGTAGGAAATGTGTGGCTCCCTATAATATCCTGATGTTTTTCTCTCAGGAATATGAAGAAAATGTATTTTGTAGTCAAAGTTGAGGTTTGCAAAGGCTTAAGGCAAAGGAAATCTGGTAAGAACCACACAAGTCACCCCACCCTCGAATCCTCTAGGTGTCTAGTTTTAAAAAATGTACATGTTGGCTAGGTTTCCTTACATGTCAGCTGAGTTAGGGCCCAAAATCCACAGCTACGCACATTGCAAAAAACTGTCAGTTTACAGTGGAAAAATATGATGTGCATGTTGTGAAATGTGGCATTGTTGCAGTTCAATTAGTAGTACAAACAAAATCATTTAGTGTGGTCACTGGTTATTCTCATTGTAAATAATTAACAATACAGTGTATCCATTTGTAAAACGGAAAACCACACCAACATAAACTTTCATGGTGTACACTCAGGAAGGATAAGAAAGAGCAACAACAACAACCTACAGATGTAACTGTTTGCCTTATGTGCATCACTTGGGATGTGGCACTCAGGGAAGTGCAGCTGACAAATGACAATGGAATAATCCTTTGACAATGAATGCTGTTGTGCACCTATAGCAGAGATGGGGTTGATGTATTGATGCCAGATGTTATGAAAATGTTTTTTTTTTAAACTAACAAAATAAAAAACTTTCAAAAAAATAGAAATTTAAAAATGTAAAAAAAATCAAAAATGTTAATACAAAAAATACAAATAATTAATTAAAAAACATTACAAATTTTTTTTATTATTCATAAATGAAGTTATCCTCAAAGATATAATAGTATTTTATTAAACTGCTGTCTCTTTACTCAACCATCCATGCAAGCTAATGGCAAAGGGCCCCACTGGCTGGACGCACAAAACTGCTGCCTGCCATTGCTACATGGTCAGCAACAACAACACTGAGCAACAAGGCATTGGGAACAAAGAGAAGATGTGCAGTCCTATGACAAATGCACACTGGCTGGCTACACAAAATGGCCACCAACCACATGGTCAAACAGCAAGCAAGGAGGTATGGCCACAACAAGAACACATGCAGGCCTGTGGCAAAAGCACACTGACTGCCTAGACAAAATGGCCGCCAGTCACATGGTCACAACAACAAACAGGAGGCCTGGAAAACGAAGGACACATGCAGGCCTATGGACACTATACAAAATGGCCCCTGGCCACATGGTGAACAAAACCAAATGGTGGCTTATGGCAAACACACACACACACCGGCCAGACAAAGGAGGCATTGGTAACACAGGAAACACAGCATTAATCCTAAACTCTACCCCAGGTTGCAGCTGCAGTACATCATGTGCGTTCGGGGTCGTGTACATCAGAAAACATCCTCCGGAAGTCGCTGGCGCGCCCGAATGACGTGTTGTCGACTGCAAAGTCTTGCGGAAGCATGCAGCCAGCTAGCAAATCTCGTGGCGCTCGAGAACGGCTCTGAAAGTATCGTGGGCGATCGCAAATGCCCGGCAAGACGCTCCCTTACTCGCGAAAGGACATTTTGCACGTGCTAACAAAAAAAACTCCACTCCGTTGCAGAGTGCAGAGTTTATCGGTAACTCCACGTTCTCCGCGGAACGTGGAGTTACCGAATTACGCAAACTCCATGAGCGGAGCGGAGTTTTAAGCTCTGACTTAGTCTAAACTAGAACCCAAAACCTACATCCACCCACATTGCAAAAAAGGGGTCAATTTTCAGTGGGAACATGTGATTTGTTCATGGTGCATTTTCAGCCCTTTCCTGTCACACGCACTAGGCCTACCCACACAAATGAGGTACCATTTTTATTGAGAGACTTTGGGGAATACTGGATGGTAGGAAATTTGTGTCTCCCTATAGATTCCAGATATTTTTCTCTCAGAAATATGAAGAAAATGTATTTTAAGTATTGTAAGTTTGAGGTTTGCAAAGGCATAAGGTGAAGGAAACCTGGTAAGAACCACACAAGACACCCCACCCTTGAATCCTCTAGGTGTCTAGTTTTCAAAAATGTACATGTTGGCTAGGTTTCCTTACATGTCAGCTGAGTTAGGGCCCAAAATCCACAGCTACGCAAATTGCAAAAAGACGTCAGTTTACAGTGGAAAAATATGATGTGCCATGTTGTGTTTTCGGACGTTTGCTGTTGTGGACACTAAGTCTACCCACACAAGGGAGGTGCCATTTTTCTTGTAAGACATGTGAAAAGATCGAATAGTAGAAAACTTCTTATTAGCAATTGGATTTTGCTGCATTTTGTGCCTTCCAAATGTAAGCCAGTGTGTATGAAAATAGGTATTTTGAAAAATGCCCTCTTTATCACATGCTACTATGAGTATCCACAAATTCAGAGATGTACAAATAACCACAGCTCCTAAACTCCATATCTGTTGCCCATTTCATAAATACAAAGATTTCCTTGATGCTCATTTTTCACTGTACATATTTCACCATATAAATTGGTCTATACATGGTACACAATGAACAACTATTGTACGTGCAGCTCAGTTGCTGGCTCTAGATACCTCAGGTTCTTAGAAAACCTACAAACCCTATATATCCCCACAACCAGAAGGGTCTAGTGGATGTAATGGTATATTGCTTTTGTAAATTGGTCATCGTGACAAAAAGTTACAGATGAAAAAGTTGTCACAAATGGTCATATTTTCATATTCATTTTCAGTATTTATTTCAACAGGTGATTTCTTTGGGAACACCACGAGGTAACCACACATATGACCCCTTGCTGAATTCAGAATTTTGTCTACATTTAGAAATCTATAGCAATTAAGGGGTTAAATACTGAATGTGATGCATCAATCAGAAGTGGTGCTTTTTTTGTCTGCGGAATCTTGTCGCTATAACTACTATGTATATCCCCATACAGTAAGTGCTGGTACAAGATATGCATTGATGAGGAAATGTCTTGATTAATTACGGTAATCTTCGTTCCTAAAGTTAACCTTTTCTCATACCAGTACTTAAGGCCCTCCATCCTCTCCCGCCACAACCTCGATTCCTCCAAATCTGCAGATGATAGGAAGTGTTTGGGGCCTTCCCTTGATTTAATCCTCAAGTAAGAGGAGAAGAAAGGCTAAGGAAGGAGGTGGATAGTCATTTATGGTTCTGCTGGGTCACATATTGCCTGGGTGCAGGAGGCGGAACCTCATATAGTAAGTACTGGTACGAGCAAAGGCTAATTGGATTAATAAAGAGTGCAAGAAAATGGTCATGATATCACACTTCCAGCACTGTCATTGGTGTATTAGCGCTGTGCGGAAGGGGTGTGGACAGTGATAAGTAATGGTTAAATACACATGATATGGCAAAGTCAATAAAAAGCAGGAACCTAGGCACGTACTGGGTCTTAGCATGAAACACAAGCAAACTGAGTGCACACCTTTATTCAGGCAATATAGGCCAATCCTCTCGAACACCACAAATTGCGATGAGGACTGGGTCTGACACCCACCACCAGAGCCTGTGCAGCCACTGGGGAGCCAGCAAGAAGTGATACCCGCCCTTGTACTCACTTGCGCTTGTTTCAAAGGGCTCCCAGCGCAATCTTCATTCAACACGGACCTTCCTGCAGTGGGACCTTCAGGCAGAGTGAAACAAGCAAGCACAACACAGTTGTGCCTGGAGGTGGGTTATCCCTTTCACCCCTCATTGGCAAAAGCTGAGTGGCGACCCAGCCAGAAGAAGAGACCTGGCTGTTTGTGCGAGCCAAAAAGAGCAGAGGTAATGTGCAGTGGGGCCCATTAGTGAGCACACAATGAAAGTGTAATAACTTGCTGCAATATCAGTGTCGAGTCACAGCGGCCGCCGGGGGGTGGGGCGGGCGGCAAAAGGTAAAAGACAAACCCCTGGAACATGATTTTTCTTTTTAAAATATCTTTATTGACATTTTTAACATAAGCAGAGGGAATTCCTTTTAGACAAATATTGAAACATTTGCAGAGAAGGAAAAGAAATGAAAAACATACAGTTCCAATCTCCATTGTAGGATTATCCAATACCAAATTATCATTTAAGCCTGTTCCCCCGACTTATACAATGTACCTTCTTGAAGAATGCCTCTTTAACAGCAAAAACTTTGTAACTCCCCCCTATGTTCCCTCCCCCCACCCACTCCTCTCTGTGTCTGTGTGCCTACACTACTCTTGTTCTGAGTTTCTGTGTGTGCCATATCTTGTGTCCTAGTCCTTGTGCATCCTAGTGTTGCTTGTG
This sequence comes from Calotriton arnoldi, assembly GCA_963921515.1. Lineage (NCBI taxonomy): Eukaryota > Metazoa > Chordata > Amphibia > Caudata > Salamandridae > Calotriton > Calotriton arnoldi. The sequence continues at coordinate 31,362 of CAWUFW010019996.1, forward strand.
GTTACCCTGTTATCTATGGGGTATTCCCGGCTGCTGTATTCTGGGACGAGGAAGCCCCGGGCGGTTGCGCTTCTTTTATATCTCTTAACATTGCCTCCCATGGGCGTACATCATCTACTTTTTCATCATGTCTCATTAGTTTCATCCGGATCACCTCTGCTGTTGCCCATTCATAAACATCCCGCACCCACATCGTTACTTTGGGTGGAGAGTGGCTCATCCTGATACGGCCACTCGTCTCTTTGCAAGTACCAGGCCTAGCAACACAAACTTCCTACTGAGGTTTTTATTCTTAGGTCGAGGGAGTTAGCCCAACAGGACCGTGCGGATCTCTCTATGGACCACCCAACCTGTGGCCTCCTTTAGTTTGGCTAAAATGTCAGTCCAGTAAGGGTCCATGCTTGAGCAAGACCAGGACATATGTACGAAATCTGCATCCGCTTCACCACACTGGGGGCATTGCCCCAAATGATTTGGGTACATTATTTTTAATGTTTTGGGGGTAAGGTAGGTTTGATGGACATAATTGTACTGTATCACTTTGAATCGGGTATTCAAGCTCACTTGTTTGACCCCCTTTGTGGACTTTAATCCAATCCTTTGCCGTTGAAGGAGCTTCCACCACTGTTGCCCATCTTGTCTGTACAGGGAGTATCTGGGTCATCTTATCATCTCGGCTTGTCTGGTATAAATGTGAGATAAATCCCCTTCCCCGGGCCATGCATAGCCTCACTTGCAGGTTTGTGACAGGAGGTTCTTCCGGGAAAGAGGGCCACAACTCCCAAGCCACCTGAGAGATCTATTCATATTGCAGAAACTGCCCATTTCCTAGGTCAAAGGCAGTCACCACTTGTTCTTGTGTGATTTATTGTGTATTTTCAAAGAGATCTCCCATCGTCAGGCATCCGCCTTCCTTCCATCTACGGACAGACGGTTCACTGATCGATGCCCAAAATATCCCCATACACAGATATCGAGTCATAAATATTGATGTAAAAAATATCGACATCCTATATGTATAATGGTTAGTATAAAAGTATCGAAAAAATAATATCGATGTAAAAAATATTGAGGTACAAAATATCGATTATTTTATATATGTAAAAAATAATGTTAAATATATTAAATAATAAAATTAATTTTTAAAAAATTATTTGGATTTAATATACATTATAAGAAATAAATTTAATTTAAAAAAATTTAAACATACATATATAAAATGTAATATATATTTATATCCATATTTACTTTGAACAAATAAACTATTAATTTTAATGTATTTTTAAATTTTATAAATATATAAAAATTTACAAATAAATATATATATATTGTGAGAAGTTGGCCTGGCATATGATGTCCACTGATTAAAGTGGGCACCTTGCACCAGTCCAAACAACCCTTATGGTGATTTAAGAGGTCAAAGATAACCTTAGAAAGCTATCCAAGTGGTAGCTGTGGAGAGCAGCCTTCAGGCTTAGTCTTGAAGGAATCTTAAGCAGCTTGTTTTACCAGAATGCAACCTTATAGTATTGGTTAAATGAAAGGAGAACCACACAGTAGTTATAAAAATATGTATTTATTATTATAACACACCTTAAATACTTCACAGTATCTGCTACACGCAGATAAACACAAAGCACACAATACTGTAGCACAGAAACAATTGGAAGTAGCAATAATACACAGTGGGCTCCAGGGGGAGACCAAACCAAATACTAAGATAGTGGTATAAGAACCACGACTTGAGTCAAGACAGTGTCTAGAGGGTGTAGAATCGCCGGGACCCCAAAGAACCACCCAAAGTGAGTAAGGAGGGACCCCACGGAGGACGGATTTAGTGTGCTTTGTGTGTATCTGCGTGTAGCAGATACTGTGAGGTATTTAAGGTGTGTTATAATAATACATACATATTTTTATAACTACTGTGTGGTTCTCCTTTCATTTAACCAATACTATAAGGTTGCAGTCTGGTACAACAAGCTGCTTAACATTCCTTCAAGACTAAGCCTGAAGGCTGCTCTCCACAGCTACCACTTGGATAGCTTTCTAAGGTTATCTTTGACCTCTTAAATCACCATAAGTGTTGTTTGGACTGGTGCAAGGTGCCCACTTTAATTAGTGGACATCATATACCAGGCCAACTTCTCACATTGGTGTGCAGCGGTTGGGATTCAAGCCTGCATTGTTTTACCAGATAAATCTTTGTATTGATTAACTGAAAACCACTAAGTACTAGGTACATCTAATACTAACTTAGAATAAGTAAGTTCTACTGAACTTAGGGTTGGGTAAGTCAAGGGTCTAGCACACCCTTTCTCCAACCTCAGAGAGTTTAGTTCCCACTAGGTTAGGTAGGTGCAACACCTCACCACACTTAGTATGTCTTCTAAAGGAGATGCCAGTGGCTCTCTGCCCTGTAGAGACAGTGAACTGTCATTCCAAGAATTGAAAGTCCTGTGTGCTTCTAGAAAGCTGAGGACAGGAAGAAGTGCCAACACTCAACGTCTCATAGAGACATTACTTTTTGATGACCTTAGGAAGGCCCCTGGATCAGATGAACAAGAAAGAGTGGGTGGGCCAGGAAATGAGAACAGGTCAGAAGGTGACACCTTTTATGACCTAGACTCAAACCCTGGCCAGGAGGAACAAGATGGTTCCCACCTGGACAACTCAGATCTACAGGAAGATGCTGAAGAAAGCCAAGATGGCCCCCTCTTCACCCCTCCTGGAAGAGTTCAGAGTTAACCAAGGAGATCTAGATCTCCCTCTGCAGAGTCCAATCACTAAGGACAGTCTGTAGGGACCTCTGTATCTAGCAAGAGGGACCACTCTTATGACAGGGAGTACCAATTTCTGGAACTTGAGAAAGCTAAGTTTAGGCAACAGCAATTGGCCCTGGACAAAGAGTCCCTAGAAGTCCAGAGAGCTAGAAAAAAGTTGGGGCTAGAGTCCCATGGTGGCAGCAACAGTGTCCCTAGAATTAAGGAACATTCCTTTGATAATAGGAACCTGAGCAAGATTGTCCCTCCCTACCATGTTGGGGATGACATCCATAAATGGATAACTGCTTTAGAGAGGGCCTGTAATGTTCAGAGGGTCCCTCAAGAGCAGTGGGCAGCTATCTTGTGGCTCTCCTTTGCTGACAAAGGTAGAGATAAGCTCCTCACTGTTAGAGAAGAGGATGCTGACAATTATTCAGTCCAGAAGAGTGCTCTCATTGATGGGTTTGGCTTAACCACTGAACAGTACAGGATTAAGGTCAGAGACACCCAGAAGGCACAGAATCAGGACTGGGTAGACTTTGTGGATAGTGCCATTAAGGCTCTGGAAGGCTGGTTGCTTGGCAGCAAAGTGAATGATTTCAAGGGATTGTACAATTTGATTATGAGGGAGCAAATCCTTAATAATTGCCAAAATCAGTTGTTGCATCAATACCTGGTTGACTCTGATCTGACTTCTCCCCAAGAATTGGGCAAGAAGGCAGATAGGTGGGTCAGAACCAGGGTGAAGCAGAGAAACCAGAACCATTGTGGTGACCAAAAGAAGCAAGATGCTTAAACTTCAGATAAGGGTGGGGACAAGGGTAAAGATGACAAGTCTTCATCAGGGCCCCAAAAACCTGCATCTGGGGGGAGTCACAATCCAACAAGGGAAAAGGCAAAAAGAAACCTTGGTGTTACTTATGTAAAGAAAAGACCCATTGGACAAAAGATGCCAATGGTCCAAAGGCCAAGGATTCAACTCCAGCCACCACTGCCCCTAAGGCAACTGCTCCCCCTAGTACAGTTTCAAGTGGTGGTACAGGGAACAAGGGATTAGTAGGGTTACCCTTGGGCTCTGAGATGGGTTCTGACTTAGTCAGAACTCCAGCTCAGGCTGTACTTGTCTGTGATGGTAGCATGGATATTGCCACTTTATTTGTCAGTCCCAGTAACCTGGGCAAATACAGGCAGCAGCCTTTGATTAATGGTAAAGAGGCCATGGCATACAGGTGCAAGTGTCACTATGGTGACAAAAGATCTTGTGGGCCCTGACCAGATCATGCTTGGTGAGATGTATCAACTGACCAATGCTAACAACGTCAGGACTGATCATTCCTCGGCAGTTGCTAATTTCAGCTGGGGAGGGGTAACTGGCCCTAACAAAGTTGTGGTTAGCTCAGACCTTCCAGTGGAATGCTTGTTGGGCAATGATTTGGAGACCTCAGTCTGGGCTGAGGTAGAACTTAGGACTCATGCAGCAATGCTGGGCATCTCTTCAGATGTGTTTGCTGTGACCAGGTAACAGGCCAAACTGACTTCTACTGAACAGGCCCTGGATTCTGAAAGACTGGACCAGGTGCCTTCCAAGAGAAGGAGCAGGAGGGGTAAGGCTGTGTCTTCCCCCCAGGCTCAGAGAGAAGATCAGCCTCTTGAGGGAGATGATCTCAGTCCCTGTGAAGGAACTGTCTCAGATGAACTGGAACCTGATCAGGTTGAGTTCTTGGGGACAGGGGGCCCTTCCAGGGCATATCTGAGTCAGGAGCAGCAAACCTGCCCCTCTCTTGAACCCCTCAGACAGCAATCTGCTGCTGAGGCTGCTGTGAGTGTCAGTGGGTCCCACAGGATCTATTGGGATGAGGGACTCCTTTACTCAGAGGGTAGAGACCCCGAGCCTGGTGCCACCAGGAGGTTGGTCATACCTCTGAGGTTTAGGGGCTTCCTACTCACCTTGGCACATGACATTCCCTTGGCAGGACACCTAGGCCAAAGTAAGACTTGGGACAGACTTGTCCCTCACTTTCACTGGCCTCACATGTCTGAGGACACCAAGGAGTTTTATCGCTCCTGTACCACCTGTCAAGTCAGTGGTAAGTCAGGTGGTACCAAAAGGCCCCCCTTATACCACTACCTGTGGTGGGGGTTCCCTTTGAGAGGATTGGGATTGATATATTTGGTCCCATGAACCCTCCTACTGCATCTGGGCACAGTAACATACTAGTGGTGGTGGACCATGTCACTAGGTATCCAGAAGCAATACCCCTTAGAACCACCACAGCCCCTGTAGTAGCTAGGGCCCTCCTGAAATTGTTTTCCAGAGTGGGTTTCCCTAAGTAGGTCTTAACTGACAGAGATACAACCTTCATGTCCAGTTATATCACTGCAATATGGAAGGAGTGTGGAGTAAACTACAAGTTCACCACACCCTATCACCCACAATGCAATCGGTTGATTGAAAGGTTCAACAAAACCCTATAGGGCATGATCATGGGACTCCCAGAAAAGCATAGGCGAAAATGGGATGTCCTGTTGCCCTGCCTTCTCTTTGCCTACAGAGAGGTCCCACAAAAGGGAGTTGGCTACAGCCCTTTTGAACTTTTGTTTGGGCATCCAGTTAGGGGTCCCTTGTGTTTGGTGAAGGAGGGATGGGGGTTACCTCTCAAACAAGACATAGTGGACTATGTACTTGGTCTCCGCTCCAGGATGGCTGAGTACATGAAGAAGGCCAGCAAAAACCTTGAGGCCAGTCAAGAATTGCAAAAAGCTTGGCATGACCAAAAGGCTGTACTGACTGTTTATCAGCCAGGACAGAAAGTATGGGTATTGGAGCCTGTCGCCCCAGCAGCCCTCCAAGACAAGTGGAGTGGACCCCATACTATTCTTGAGCAGAAGGGAGAGGTCACTTACCTGGTGGAACTTGGAACTCCCAAGATCCCCCATAGGATGCTCCATGTAAACAGGCTCAAACCCTATAATGACAGGGCAGACATGGGCTTCCTCATGGCTATTGATGAGGGACAGGCGGAAGAGAGTGACCCACTCCCTGAACTCCTCTCACAGAACCCTGATGATGGCTCAGTTGCTGGTGTGGCCTTGGCAGGCAGCCTCACTGAGCAATAGCAGATTGATTGCAGGAAGGTCCTCAATCAATACAGACACATGTTTTCTTTGACGCCTAGTCAGACCACTTGGTGTACCCATGAAGTGGACACAGGTGAGAGACTACCTGTTAAAAATAAGATTTAAAGGCAGCCTGACCATGTCAGAGATTGCATCAGGACTGAGGTCCAGAAGATGCTGGAATTGGGAGTGATTGTACCCTTGGATAGTCCTTGGGCTAGTCCAGTGGTCCTGGTACCCAAACCTGATACCCAGGGTGGTAAGAGAGAAATGGGGTTTTGTGTGGACTACAGGGGGCTCAATGCAGTCACTAGGACTGATGCTCACCCTATTCCTAGGGCAAATGAACTCATTGACACTTTGGCCTCAGCCAAGTTCATGAGCACATTTGACCTCACTGCTGGATATTGGCAAGTCAGACTAGCTGAGGATGCCAAACCAAAAACAGCATTCTCAACCCCTAGTGGGCATTATCAATTTATTGTAATGCCCTTTGGTTTGAATAATGCACCTGCCACATTCCAAAGGTTGGTGAACAAAGTCCTTACAGGCCTGGAAGCCTATAGTGCAGCATATCTTGATGATATAGCTGTCTTTAGTTCCACCTGGGAGGATCACCTGGTCCACCTGAAGAATGTTTTGGAGGCTCTGCAAAAAGCAGGTCTCACCATCAAGGCCACCAAGTGCCAGATAGGGCAGAGTAAGGTTGTGTTCCTGGGCCACCTTGTGGGTGGAGGCCAGATTCAACCATTGCAGAGCAAAATCCAGACCATCATGGACTGAGTTGCTCCCACTAACCAGACTCAGGTCAGAGCTTTCTTGGGCCTGACTGGGTACTACAGAAGATTTGTGAAAGGATATGGGTCTTTAGTGACTCCCTTGAATGATCTTACTTCAAAAAGAATGCCCAAGAAAGTTCAGCGGACAGTTAGCTGTCAGAACGCATTAGATTATCTCAAGCAGGCCATGTGCACTGCTCCCACTCTAGAAAAAGTCCTGACTATTCCAAACAATTCATTGTCCAAACAGATGCATCTGAGTTGGGGGTAGGGGCTGTGTTGTCACAACTTAATACAGAGGGTCAGGATCAACCAGTAGCTTTTATTAGCAGAAGGTTGACCCCCAGAGAGAAACTTTGGTCAGCCATTGAGAGGGAAGCCTTTGCTGTGGTTTGGGCTCTGAAGAAGCTGAGGGCATACTTGTTTGGCACTCACTTCATTGTTCAGACAGACCATAAGCACCTCTTATGGTTAAAGCAGATGAAGGGTGAAAACCCCAAACTTTTGAGGTGGTCCATTTCCCTACAGGGGATGGACTATACAGTGGAACATAGACCTGGGAGTAATCATGCCAATGCAGATGGACTCTCCAGATATTTCCACTTAGAAAATGAAGACTCAAGTGGGCTAGGTTAGTTTCATCTCCTTACATTTGGGAGGGGGGGGGTTGTGTAGGAAAGTAGGATCTGCTTCTTATGGTTACCCCCCACTTTTTTGCTTGATGTTACACTGTTTTTGACTAGTCTGACTGGGATCCTGCTAATCAGGACCCCAGTCTATCTGCTTTCTCCCTAAAATGTTATGCCATGTACTCAGGTACACTCCAGATTGGATACTGGGGTACCCTTGTCAGTCCCTAATATATGGTACACATCTACCCAGGGCATAGGTACCCCAGAGGCCTCCCATGGGCTGAAGCATGTATTATGCCACCCATGAGAGGCCATGCGAAATGGAACTACAGGCCTGCCATTGCAGCCTGTGTAAGATGGTGCATGCACCAGTTACTTTAGATATAGGTTTACTATATCTATAGGTCACTACACTTAAAACCTATCAGTCACCCCTCTAGCAGGCCTTGACAATCCTGAAGACAGGGTGCTGGGTTTTACGTGAGAGGGTGGCCCTGCATGAGCAGAGCACCCCTGCAGCCTTCAGAGACCATTCTCCCGGGTTGTCGGTGACGCAGCCAGACATATGGGTAGAGGTGCTTTATAGGCTCGCGTAAAATGCTATCTCGAAAACGGCTGCAACAAAACATATTGTGTTTGGTATCAAACACCTTGAAATCATACCTCCACACCGGTAACCGGTGTGGGAGGTATGATTCCACCCTTCAGAAGCAATCTTCGTGGGGTCCCTGGTCTTCCCGGTACCAGCCTTCTCGACCCTGCCCTCCTGCTGCTGAGCCAAGCTCGAGCAGGGGAAGGCAGGACAATAGGCATCCTGTCACAGGGAGGTGTGACCACCTCCCAGACAGTATTTAGTGTCTTGGGGCTGGGTGGGGGCACTTCCAAAGTGTCTGAAAGTCTGCACGAGAGGCACACTTGGTGTCCCTGTGCATAGTGTAGTTCAAACTAGTCCTGGGAGCCGTTGGCTCCTGCTCTGGCGCGAAACTGGACAAAGGACAGGGGAATATCCTCCCTACTGTCCTGACCCTCCCCTGGGAGGGTCCCCTGAATTTGTCCAACCCTCTCCTGTGGGTTCTTAAGGGCTTACCTGGCTGTAGGACCCTAGATTTGATGTGGACAAGATTCTGATCAAGAAACCACTGTCCTTCGACCGTCTGGACACTCTGGACTTCGCTGGACTTCGACTGGGCCCGACTTTGTCTCCCTCTCCGTCCAAAGCATTGTCTGTGCCCGTGCACCATACAGGCTCCGTGCCGGACCTGTGGAGCATCAAGGACAACTGAAGTTATCTCCCTTGGGGTGAAGGAGTCACTCCCCTGCATTCGCAGGCACCATAACACAACTGACCGGTCTGCTGATCCTGAGCCCCTGTGGACTCCAAAGGCTCCAGCAACACAGGAGGTGGGTTCCTTTGTTCCTTGAGGTTGAGCTGTCCTCTCACCAAGTCTGAGGCCAGTATCCCTTGTGGGGACTGCCTAACCCAAACCCCTGTTCATCGCATACTTTTGCAAGTGCAAATGCTTGTTGGCGTTCCCCAACTAAGTGCATTGGGCTATCAATAGCCCCAATCTCTGCACACATTTCATACAAAAGACTTTGGCCTCTTCGCACTCTGTGCCCTGCAAGCTGTTACTTTGTGAAACTGCTAGAGGTCCCCTTGCGACTCCTGTGCCTTCGGCCTGTGAGTCCATTTGAGGGACACACTGCTTTTCTTGGGCTCCCCTGGTTGCTCCAGGTCTGCCCTGACTCCCCTTACTGTGGTGAATCCCCTGGTTCTTGCTGCGCCAGACCGTAACCTTCTTTGACCTTCGTGGGTTGCCGCTGCCAAGGCTTGTTGGTGCTCCCACGGGACACCGACCCCTCAGCACTCGACATCCTTCATGGGACAGCTCGTATCCGGCTCCTGGTTGTCCCTGATGTCTCCTGGTCCGTGCAGCTGTAGAGTCAAGGTCTCTATCATCACTTCTGAAGCACCCGACATCGGTGGGCATTCGTCTACCGAGCCCCTGGTCACTCCTGAGTGACCCAGACTCTGTCCCTTCTGCTTTCAGGTTCCTTCCTTCAAGAATCCACTTGTGGATTCCACCGGACTCTCTTCTTCTTTCCAGCAGTGACGTTTCTTTGAAGGCTCCCATTGAGAGCGACGCCTGTTTCAGACGCCACTTCAGCCCTATGCACCCGGCTTCCCTGGGATAGGTAACTCTGGTACTTCGGTATCCACGGGTGGGGTGGCTCTCCAACCTTCTAAGTTCCAAAGGGTTTCTACGTAATCCACTGGGAAGGGTCCTTAAACTTTCAAACTGCAACCGCGACTTTCCCATTGAATTGTACGTAGCACGTGGTCGTGTTCTCACACTGCACCCGTCCTCAGTGGGGTCCCTCCTTACTCACCTTGGGTGGTTCCTTGGGCTCCCAGCGATTCTACACCCTCTAGACACTGTCTTGACTCGAGTCGTGGTTCTTATACCATTTTCCTAGTATATGGTTTGGTCTCCCCCTGGAGCCCACTGTGTAATAGTGCTACTTACGATTGTTTCTGTGCTACAGTATTGTGGGCTTTGTGTTTATCTGCGTGTAGCAGATACTGTGAGGTATTTAAGCTGTGTTATAATATTAATTACATATTTTTATAACTACTGTGTGATTCTCCTTTCATTTAACCAATACTATAACGTTGCATTCTGGTAAAACAAGCTGCTTAACATTCCTTCAAGACTAAGCCTGAAGGCTGCTCTCCACAGCTAGCACTTGGATAGCTTTCTAAGGTAATCTTTGACCTCTTAAATCACCATAAGGGTTGTTTGGACTGGTGCAAGGTGCCCACTTTAATTAGTGGACATCATATACCAAGCCAACTTCTCACATATATACATACACCTATAACATAAAATCTAATTTAAAAAAACATTATATTATAAATTAAAACATTAAAAGATTTAATAGTCTTTAAACTGATATTTTGCACTCCATTGAGTGCAACAGTAGGGAAAGTGTTGGATAGAGGAGGGGTAAAAATAACTATTCCCACTCCAGTGAGTGCAACAGTAGGGAAAATGTTGGATAGCGAAGGGGTAAAAAATACTATCCCCACTTCAATGAGTGCAACAGTAGGGAAAGTGTTGGATAGCATAGGGGTAAAAATTACTATTCCCACACCAGTGAGTGCAACAGTAGGGAAAGTGTTGGATAGGTGAGGGGTAAAAATTATTATTCCCAGTGAGTGCAACAGTACAGAAAGTGTTGGATAGCGGAGGGGTAAAAATTACTATTCCCACACCAGTGAGTGCAACAGTAGGGAAAGTGTTGGTTAGCGGAAGGGTAAACATTACTATTCCCACTCCAGTGTGTGAGTGCAACAGTAGGGAAAGTGTTGGATAGCGGAGGGGTAAAACTTACTATTCCCACTCCACTGAGTGCAACAGTAGGGAAAATGTTGGATAGCGGAGGGGTAAAAATTACAATTCCCACTCCAGTGAGTGCAACAGTAGGGAAAGTGTTGGATAGCGGAGGGGTAAAACTTAATCCAATCCAAAAAGCTTTATTCGACAGATTAATGTCATAAAAGCAAATGACATCTAATAAAAACTCATTTTTGATCACAAAATTTCAATACAGTGATTTAAAAACTGCTATAAAATTATTAATATATATACACAACATGCACTCAGTTAAAATCTGATTAAACAACTAGAATAATACATTGAATAAAAATATTGGATTGCCCTGTATAATACAAAGATTTCTGGTTAAGAATACTATAAGTAATTAAACATACAGTTTAGTTCAATAAAGGAAGACTTCAGACGTGTATGCCAACCATCAGTAAATCAAATAGTAGGGAAAGAGCATGATCTTATAGACCACATCCAGCTCAGGTACTTAGCTACAGCTATTACAATGCAAAGAAGAGTATCATTACGTAATATCCTCAGCGCGATACTACATGTGCTAGTGCCCAGCAATCTGCAGATTGGAGCCAACCATGCTTTGCGCGGAGCAGTATATGCTGGGCAGACAAAAAGAACATGGGCATAGGACTCTTCACACGTCTGACAAAAAGGGCATTTGCTATCACCCTCAGTTACCCATTTAGCCGTAAAAGAATCGCAAGGGCAGTGCCCCCACTCTAAATTGGAAGTACAGCTTCCGATCGTGTGGTTTGGTTATAATATCCCAATACTTCTCCAAAGTAGGCCGGGGTTTCACTGTCAGGTAAATCCCTGTTATGGATGAGCTATCATATTTGTTGTAGCTATTGTGATAAGCCATATCCCAGTATCTTTCTTTTACACTCTCCTTTGATGGGAATGAGATGTTCATAGGGTTTTCCCATAAATTTAGCATACCCATATTTGTCAACAATGCTCTTATTTCACATAGCCATTTGATCTTGTGGAAAGAATCTGCTTTGATTATATCCCTAAAGCCTTCAGCGTATGGTAACAGTTCAGGTGTACTCCAAATTCTGCACCAGTACAGAATAGGACGTAATCTGGCAAGATCAACAGGAGCTTTCCGGCCAAGGTCAAGCAGCAATGGCAATGTCGGGGTGCTTTGTGGGAGAGTGGTGATATTACGGAAAAAGCGATTTTCAGCAACAGTGAGCTGGGGCATGTTCTCAAGACCCCAGTGATGGAGCAAGGTCTCAGACACGAGACTTGCTCGGAAGCAATCTCCTCGACTTAACGTACTAGCGAATTACTAATGACATGTCTCATGATTAATAATATGCATTTTTCATTATACGCGGGAAAAGAATGAAGCTTGCCTATGTGTTTACTAACTACAGATAAAACGGACGTAGGACTAGGACGCATTTAACATGGGATCTTTACTGCACATGCGTCTACTGCATCTACGTAGTATGATGTGCTTTCGCTTGGAGGGAAATCCTGGCGCTTGCGCAAAGAGCTATAAAATGGCCGCTTGAAAGTTCACATGCATGGCACCTACTTGCTGAAATTAGAAATGGATTTATAACTAACGCAAATGCAGAGAGAGAAATAACAAATGGTATGGGATAGAGTAGAGGTTGGAGGTATTCAGTGAAACCATTTATTTTTGAGAATAACATTTCTTATTTGACTTTATTATTAGTGCATATTTGGGCCTGTTAAAGTTGTCCGAGTCGAGCAAACCAATATGGCGCGACGCATGCGCCCTGAGATGGAAGTCTGGGAGATGACTAAGGATTTGACACGAGTCCAAGGTCGGCGGAGATGTGCCCTGGGAACATGAGGGTGAAGAGTTCATATGAAGGAACTTATTCAAGACATCAGTTACAAATGTATTTAATAAAGTTAAAGATGTATGGGAAAGGAAGGGCGGAATAAAGTTTGATGGGTGGAGTTTGGAAAACAATGGTTAAAAGAGAATAAATTAAAATAAGTGTGGTGTGATGATCATCCCCCCCTAGCCGTCCAATCAGAAGTTAGTATTCTGTGCAAATGAATCATTAATGGGTGGTACATGCCTATGGAAGGGTATAATTGATGTAGTTAGTTTAGTTAAGGAGGCAGTTGGAGCAGGAGCAGAACTTAGCTTAGCGTATTGGGAGCGGAAGCTGCAGAATTAATTCGGAGCTGGGGATGCTGTCGGTGCTGGGGTGGTGCTGATGCTCTGAAATACTGATGAAGAAATCGAATGCAGAATCATCTTCTATATTTGGGTGGGTTTAGAAGGGTAATTGTGGAAGAACCACGAGGAGGAAGAGAGTGTCAGAGAGGGGTGCGACGTAATGATCGGTAATTAGTGAGGTGAGGTATCCTGTCCTGATTCCTGTCCTGAAGCCCTTGTCTCCTGATCTGTCCCTGGGAGGCCTTTACCAGCCCTTTGGCCAGAGGGTTGGTCTTCACACCATACTTTGGTAACTATGAGATGCATCATTTGATAAATGCTCTTCTGTCTCTATCCCCTTCTTTCTGAGCAGAGTTATTGTGTGGATCTGAATTGATAAATGTTATCTGAGAGATTTTGAATTGGCACTCCCGCGAATGAGGGTGTTTGTACTGAAACGCTTTGAGATGGTTCAAAACCCTAAATTTTAGATAAAGATTTTAAAACTTATTGAGTCTGTCATTTTTTATACTTATTAAGGAATGCATAATAAGTTATGTCAATTATCGCCATCAACTAGATCTACCTAACTGGTCCATTGATCAGAGGAAAGAACTATTTGATCAGCAGAAGGTTTAGTTAAAGAAGTAATAATTAGATCTTGAGGTATGAGATATATATAAAACTAATAAACTCCAGTGGTTTACTTTGAGCGCAGCGGAAACAAATTATATGGGCCCAAGTGAGTATATGGTAGTAGAGTATCTGTTAGTAAACCGCTGGATCAGTTTTCTGGTAGCAGAGCTATGGTTGTTAGTAACTAGTTTGGTGATAAGTATAGATTATTGATTTCTGGTTAATGCTATAAACAAAAGAGTTAGTGTCCTGTTTTATGTTGTCTGGAAAATTCCCGGGAAAGTATAGCGGGTGGCGATAGAAACCACACTGCAGTGAGGTTACTCGTCTGTTGGAATAACACTGAGAAGCTAGGTAGGGCTGACAGTGTTAAACTAGGGACTATCTTTTCTGAACAAAAAGTGAGAGTGGTTGAAAGCAAAGAGTTCGCTGATGAAACTTTAGGTGTTATATCACCTAGTATGGGTAACCCTGAAGGAGTAGTAGGTTCTTCTAAGCTAGATTGACAGCAAAAGGAGTTCGCTGGTGAAATACCGGTTTCAAAATTCCTTAACAGAAGATACCGGAAGAGTAGCAGGTTCTCTAGAGCTTAGGTGAAGAGAAAGCGGAAGGTTTTACTCGCAGTGAAAGAAAAGAAACTATCCTGTTGGTTTAGTGGAACAGACAGAGTAGCGAATGTTTTTATGTTGTTAATAACAAAGAAGTTCAAAGAATTTTTGAAGAAATAAAAATTTTGTATTACCTTGCAAAGGGAGGGTCAGTTGCTGGAGTAGTACTGACGTCACAGAGAGCCGCGCTGGGATTGGTAGAAGCAGCGGGCGCGTGACAGGAGGAGCTTGGTAAAGGATGGGTGAGAAATCGCCTGAGTAGGATCGACGACACACAAAGCCGCGCTGGGATTGGTAGAAGCAGTGGGCGTGTGACAGGAACAGCATTGTAAAGGAGGGGTCAGTAATGAGGAGCAGAACTGACGTCAGGAAAAGGCCACGCTGACATTGGTCAGAGTACGAGTATGAGCCTGATTCCATTGGACACTTAGATAGAAGCCGCACTAGGATTGAAGGAGAGAAGGATTGTATGCGGGATTTTGATTTGACTGTTAGTGCAAGACGTACAGGTAGAAGATTTCAAGGGTTTGTGGAATACAATTTTTTACACCGTTCTTCAAGAATGTATGGAGAGAAAATAAAGATGTCAATCTTTAAAAAAATAAAGAATTTCTTTGTCAAGGATAAGCCTGTGTTGACTAGAGAGGGTATTCCTATTCCGCCACCAAAGACACCAGCATCTTTTATGATGATGGAGAGAGGATATCATACTTGCGTATGGCTAGAAAACTGGGTAGAGTACACGAAGGATGATGGTGTGTTAGCGTTTCCTAAGGATGGTACGTTTAATGGGAGGATTCTCCAGAATTTGAGATTGAAGATGAATGAATTAGAACCGAGACCCAGGTTAACTCAATATGAGGCTTTGGAAGAATGGGAGACTGAGTCATACGAAAGAGAGAAATGCAGAGGTGGAAGATATAGAGGATTCTTTCCAAGACACTTGCATGAGTCAAGAGAAGGACAGATGAAACTGTGGAGGAGAGCGATGGTATCGGAAGGGTTATATCCAGTGTTAATGGCTGAGGAATATTCTGGAGGAAAGTGTAAAGAAAAAACAAAACATATGAATTCAACAGGATATGGAGAGTCAGATGATGAATTATTAGAGGATATTTTAATTAAAAACCCACCACCGTATCAAGAAGCAGCTAGTAAGGTTGTCCCAAGTGCGCCAGTAATGGGAATACCGTTAACACCACAGATTTTGCATGAGACATCATACAACAGAGTGTTGCAAGATAATGAGAGAGAAACTTTGAACAAAACTAGGGAGGAACTAGTTCAAAGAATAGGTCAATTGAATTTAAATACAGAAGCCTTGACAGTACCCGTAACCATTGGTCCAGTAATCCCATTGTATGGGGATAATAAGGATACCCAGAAATCACAGCTTGTGACAGTTCCATTGAATAGTCCAAGAAAAGAGATTGTAATCACAGATGATCAGGTCAGTGAAAGTGAGTCAGTTATTTCATTAATGGAACTCCCTATTGTGGAACCCAATGTGGAAACTCAAAAGAGAGCCACACCTATGAATTTGAGAGAGAGAAGACCTTTAGTTCCGGCTGGAACTTCGGGCACAACAATAGTTACCCCTGAAGATATAGAAAGGTGGGCTCAGGAAAGGGAAAATCAGATCACAAAAACAAAGATTTTAGATATTAGTAGATTGAAAGTGGAATTGGAAGAGATGATGACAGGATGTGTGGGCACAGAAAGATTAAATGTTTATAATGATGAAGTATTGTTGTTTTTATGTAAGAGTATAACCAGGAGGGGAAGACTATTTCATGAAAGATTAACTGAAGCTGCTTCAGAGATTGGAATAGATATAAGGAAGTCAAAATTGTTACAGAAACCCTATCAAGTGGATTTTACTGATAAAGACTTAGAAAGTGTGAATGCTTCAGGAAAAAGGTTACAGATAAAAGAATTGATGAACATTTTGCGGAAATGGGGAGACATTGATAAATGGAGGATTAGGTGGATAAGGAAGAAAGAATAAGTACAGGCAAGAGAGGCAATAGCTGCATTTCCAGTGAGAGAAACAGGAAAAGTAGAGAAGTTGTGTCCAATGAGAGAGGTTCCTGGAGGAGGATATGTTCATGTCCCTTGGAGTAGACAAGATATTTTATCATTTACAAATGATTTTCCAAAACTGAGAGAAAAGCCAGTTGAGTGGTATAAACAGGTAGAAAGGTTTGTAAAGGTCTCAAAGGTGTTACTAAAAGATCTGGATGGTTTATTTGACATAGTAGTACCTGCTGATTTATGGACAGAATGTAAAATCACAATTGATTGGCCTAATGAGGAGTATCCTAGAGATGCAAAAACAGGAGCACTGTCGGAAGAAGTGATGAAAAAGTATCATCAAGTGATTACATACTTGAAAGGGAAAATCCCTCCTAAAGAAACAGATTGGGTAAAAATAGATAGAACAACACAGGAACCGAATGAATCTGTACATGCGTATTATGAGCGATTGTTGCAGGTGTTCAAGCAGTATAGTGGTTTTGAGAACATTGGTGACAAAGATATGGGACATTTTGTGTATCGGTTTGTATATGGATTGAAACCAGAAATTAGTCAGATGATACAGCAGCATGTGCTGTGCTGGCAAAGTAAAACGGTGGATGAGATTTTGAAGTACGCGAAATATTGCGGGGACGACATAGAGGCCAGGCGAAGGAAGCTGAAAGAGAAAATGATGTGGGTTCAAGTTAAATTGGCAGAACAGCAGGAAGAGAAGACAAATGAGCAGAATAGTAATTCAGTAAAAGAGCAGAGTCAGAATAATCAAGGAAAGAATGGTAATAGATTTAAAGGACGAATGGACAGAGAAGAAGCGAAAAAGAAGTTCCCTTGTCATGCGTGCGGAAAGCTTGGACATTGGAAGAACGAGTGTAAGAGTATTCAGAATAATAAGAATGATAATGGCCCAAATCAAAATTTAATCCCACAGATGCAGAATGAAGTACTTATGAATCAGCAGCAACAGGTAGTCACTCCACAATATCAGGTACCACCAGCTCCTATGCCAAATTTTGTGAACCATCAAAGTTTCAGTTCGAACACCGGATTTCAAGGAGAAAGTGGTAAGAATAATGGAACAATTGCTCAATATTTTTTGCAGAATGATGAGGTATGTTCAGATACTACACAATAACGCTGCCTGAGGGGGGAGGAAGAGGAGTGCGTGCTTGGCGCATCCTTGCCGGTAGATCAGTCAGGTCCATTTGTTGATGGGAGAGTAGAAGGTAAAGATATTACTTTCCTATTGGATACTGGTGCTACCAGGTCTACTGTGAGAACAGCAGACATCCCAAACCTACCTCTCTCGGGAGAGACAATCCAAGTTGTAGGTGTATCTAACCAACAGATTAGAACGCCAATCACAAAGCCAATGGAGGTGCACATTGGAAGCTTTAAAGAAATGCATCGATTTGTGGTTTGCGATTCTAGTCCTGTAAATCTGTTGGGAAGAGATCTTTTGTGCAAAATGAACTGCACGATCTATTGTACACCGGATGGTGTTGCTTTCCAAACCCCTGATGAAGATGTGGCATTCAAGATGATGCTGGCCAAACAAGGAAGAGAAGTAGATGAAATGTTTTCACTGATAACTGAAAATGAATTACCAGAAGAGTTGAGAACCACAGTTAATCCAGAAGTGTGGGATTTTACAGAGAAAGATATTGGGTTAATGAAAAATATAGATCCAGTTAAAGTGACAGTGAAAGAAGGTGCAGTGTATCCAAATACCCGACAGTACAAAATGAGTCCAGAAGTAAAAGCAGGAATTATTCCGGAAATCGAACGGATGGTTAAACAAGGCATTCTGAAAGAAGTGATGGGTAGTCCCTGTAATTCACCAATAATGGGACTGAAAAAGCCTAGCGGAAAGTACAGGATAGTGCAGGACCTGCGAAAAATAAATAAAATTGTAATTCCTGTTGTCCAATTGTGCCAAATCCAGCAGTGATTCTTTATCAGATACCATGGAATGCAGGATGGTTTACAGTAATTGATTTGTGCCAAGCATTCTTTTCTATTCCTTTGCACCCAGACAGCCAATATTTGTTTACGTTTAAATTTGAAGATCGTATTTACGCATGGTGTCGTGTTCCTCAAGGGTACACTGAAAGTCCTTCAATCTTTAATCAGATTTTGAAAAAGTGGTTAGAATCATTGATTATGCCCAGAAATTCTGTTCTGGTTCAGTACATTGATGACCTACTGGTGGCATCAAAACGCGATAAGATTGTGTTACAGATACAATTGCGTTACTGAACCATTTGGCTGAAGGAGGACACAAGGTATCTCCAGAAAAATTACAGTTCTGTCGACAAGAAGTAAAATGTCTAGGGCATAAAATAGAAAGAGGAGTTAGAAAAGTGACACCGGAAAGAATAAAAATAATCAAAGAAATGCAATTGCCACAGACTCAGAAAGAGATGAGAATGTTTCTGGGAGTAGTTGGATACTGCAGGCAATGGATAAATGGATTTTCTGTGTTAGCAAAACCATTGATACAGATGATTCGGAAGCGAGCAAAAGATCCGATTGAATGGAATGACGACTGCCTGGAGGCATTTGTGAGATTACGAAATTGTCTGTGTGAGGCTCCTGCCTTAGGCGTGCCAGACTATTCAAAAGATTTTGCTTTATTTTGTTGTGAAAGAGAAAATTGTGCACTTTCAGTTTTAACACAAAGACATGGATTGAGTTGGCGTCCAGTGGCATATTTTTCAGCCACATTGGACCCGGTGGCTTCAGCATTGCCTGGCTGCTTAAAAGCAGTAGCTGCTGCTTGTATGAGTCTGGAGCAAAGTGAGTCGATAGTGATGGGACATCCGGTAAAAGTATTCGTTCCACACTCAGTTGAGATTCTTTTAACCAGAACAAGAACACAGCACCTTACCCCTAGTCGTTTGACAAAGTACGAAAGAGTAATTTTGGGAGCTGAAAATGTGACTGTGACAAGGTGTACAATTTTGAACCCAGCTACCCTATTGCCAGACCCCTGTGATGAGGAAGTAAAAGATGAAAGTGATCATGATTGCTTTGACGTAACTGAGTTATGCACAAAGCCCCGCCCATATATAAGAGAAACACCCCTAAAAGAAGCAGATCATGAATTATTTGTAGACGGCTCCTGCCTTAGGACACAAGAGGGAGGTCTAAGTGCTGCATATGCTGTTTGCAAAATATTGGGGGTAATCGAAGCATCCTGTTTACCTGGGATCAAGTCTGCACAAGTAGCTGAATTGGTCGCCTTAACAATGGCATGTAAAAAAGGGAAAAATTGGAGAGTAACCATATTTACGGATAGTCAATATGGTTTCGGGATTGTGCATGACTTCGGCCAGCTTTGGATGCAGAGGGGATTTCTGACTTCTTCAGGGTCTGCAATCAGAAACAGCAAAAATGTAAAGGATTTGTTGGAAGCATTACAATTGCCAAAAGAGATAGCAGTTGTAAAATGCGCTGCACATCAGTCAGGAAATGACTATGTGACTGCTGGCAATAATTATGCTGACCAAGTGGCAAAATACTGCGCTAAAAATGCAGTAGCCATAAACAGAAAAATTGAAACGGGGAAACCAGATGCCAACTTATGACTTCTCAGTACCAGAGACATGGGATGAGGTTAGACAATTGCAGGAAGAGGTTGAGGAAAAAGAAAGGGAAATCTGGATAAAGGCAGCCTGTACTAAGAGACCACATGATGAAGTACGGGTGTATCTAGATGGAAGACCAGTCATGCCAGATTGTTTGCTTTCAAAAATGGCGAGAGTATACCATGGAGCAATACACATAGGGAGAGATTCAATGATCAGACTATTCAGACAGAGCTGGTACAATCCAAGGTTCAGGGTAATCGCAGAGAGCCTTTGCCAAAGATGCTTAACCTGTCAACAGCAGAACCCAGGTAGAAAGACAGTGGTAAGCTGGGGAAAAATCGGAAAGGCAGAAGGACCCTTCACCAGATTACAGTTAGATTTCATTGAGTTACCCCCTTGCAACGGATTGAAATATGTACTTGTCATAGTGTGCCTTTTCTCAAGATGGGTGGAAGCCTACCCTACAAGAAGAAATGACAGTCTTACAGTTGCCAAATTGTTGTTGAGGGAGTTGGTGCCACGCTTTGGTTTTCCGGTCACTTTGGAATCAGATAGAGGCCCTCATTTTAATAATGAAATAATTCGATTAATCTGTGCTGCATTTAACATTGAACAAAAACTACACTGTGCTTATCGTCCAGAGGCTTCTGGAATTGTTGAACAAATGAATGGCACAATCAAATCAAGATTGGGAAAGGTGTGTGCATCCACAAAGCTGAAATGGCCAGATGCATTGCCTCTTGTGCTAATGGGTCTCAGAAGCATTCCAGACAGGAAGACAGGAATGAGTCCACATGAGGTAATCATGGGAAGAGCCATGAGACAGGCGTTCATTCCTGGAAATAAAATAATGAGTATAACTGATGATCTGGTATTGGACTATTGCAAAGGATTGGCTGAAATGATGCGTTCTCTCATCAGGTTGGAGAAGACGCAGTTGAAAGACAACTAGATCAAGCGCATGATTTGAATCCTGGAGACTGGGTGCTAGTGAATAAGTACGCAAGAAAATCGTGTCTAGCACCAAGGTGGGACAAACCAAGGCAAGTCATACTAGTCACTACCACAGCAGTGAAGTGTGCAGGTCTGCCCAATTGGATTCACGCTAGTCATATCAGAAGAGTACCAAGCCCATTAGATCAACAAGAACCACCATTGACTGAGCAGGCTGAAGCATCAGGAGTTGTAAGCTGTGAAATAGAAGAATCTAGAGTGATAGATTCCGAAAGACAACTATATGATGAGCAGCCCGAGCTAAGTCAGGAAGAATGGATTCCAGTGATTGAAGTAATTGACAATGCCATTGAAACCAGAAGAAAAACAGAACTGAAAAGACAAGAAAGTAGTCAGGAAGAAATAGGGGAAGAAGAACACACTCGGGTAAAAACAGAAAAAGACAAACAAACCTGAGGAGGGAAAAAGAGAAAGACACGTTCAGGCAGAAGAAGAACAGTTTGAATTAAGACCTGAACAGGACCAGATAGAGTTAGAAGAACAAACTCAGGCAGAAGAACAAAAGATTTGAAGTAAGACCTGAGCAGGATCAGACAGAATTAGAAGAACAAGCTCAGGAAGAAGTAGAACAGAACACAGTAGAACCTGAGCAGGAAGAAGCAAAAGAAGGTACAAGCACAGAGAACAGAGAAATAGAACAGATTGTGCCCAGAATAAATGAAATAAAACGAACCTTACAAGGAGATAAGGAGGGTGAAAAAGCAGTACAAATCAAAAGAGTCAGAAAAGGAGACAATTGGCCAACTGGAGTAAAGAAACTAAAATATCATCTGAGAAAATCTGAAAAGAAACCAGAACAAGTGAATGAAATCACAAGTCAAACAAGACCTAGCAAACGTTAGCAAAAATAACTCGAAGAAGTCCAAGATTGAGAAACTTAAACAGAAAATACAAGGCTCCAGAGTGGACGTACGTCATTCTTGAAGAATTTGAGTCCTTGGATCTAACTGATGAAACAGAAGAAGTCCATATTGCACAAATTGACGAAAACCGATTGAAACCTCCTTAAGAATAAAAAGACATAAAAGACTGTAAAAGAAGAAAAGATAAGAGAAAATAAATTTTCTCAAAGACAAAATGGCCGACAATGAAGTTAGCGGAAAACCAAAATGTGGTATTAAAAGAAAGTGTTTTAGATTTTGTTTTTGTAGCATTTTATTAGCGATATTAGGATGGTTATTCCTAACAGTAGGAGTACCTTTAATAATGGAAACAAGTGCTAAAAATAATACAGATACTAATGTTAAAATAGATAGATTAAAAGAAACTAAAATAGAAATAGGAGTGGAAGATGAGGCAAATTATCATAATGTATCAGATTATAATACATCTTCTAATGTGTTTGTCAAATTATTATTTCAGTATGTTAGCACCATGCAAATTAACAACTGCTATGTATGTATGAAGTTGCCATCATCAGTATCAGAAGGGATGACGTATCACCATATACCTTTAACGTATGGAGTATCATGTAGTATTTTATCAAGTTTATTTTACACTACAGGGAGATTGCAGTATTTTTATTCTAACTTAGATGTAATATTTCCTGAACTTCCTATTAGAAAGAATATGAATCCAGTAGTTAGTAGTAAAAATGCACGATTTATGGGTGAATTTTTCATAACAATGAGTTCAATAGATTCAGTTCGGGCACATGAGGATAATTTAACATGTACATTAAGAAAAGAAGAAAAATAATTTTTAGATTTAGTAGAAGAAAGGAGACAGGATTTAATGAAAAGGGCAACTACACAGAAAACCCATGTACCTCCATGGGTTGGGAAAGAGGGAATCTATGCAAGTGGCAAGGCTCATGCTGCGATGTCCCTGGACTTTCTAAAAAGGGGGAAATTCTGCCTCCATAGATTAAAGACAGATTATAACAATAATTACATTGGTTCCAGTGAATGTGAACATAACTTCCTAATATTAGGAGGATGGGGACTAAAAGGGGGAACTGATCCTGTGTTTCCAGGAGTGTATTATGTTTGTGGGAACAATGCCTATTACAGGTTACCTGCAAGATTGTACGGAAGCTGTTATTTTGGAATAGTTTTTCCAAAAATTTACCATGTAGACAAAATCAGTGGAACCAATGGAAATTCTAATGGACTAACACGAAGAAGAATGGCTAGTTTTTCTAAAATTGTAGGAGATATTTTTAGTGCATTGATACCATCAGTTGGAGTCATTTTAAATTCACAGAAAATGTGTAAGTTATCAACCATAGTTGATCGTCTTTCTACAGATACTGCAGGAGGATTATTAATGATTAACACAGAAATTGTTGCAATTAGATCAATGGTTTTACAGAACCGTCTTGCTCTTGACATATTATTGGCAAAAGAAGGTGGAGTTTGTGGCATGTTGAAAGTTCAGCATTGCTGCACTTATATTCCGGATAAGAGCAGAGAAATTAAAGGATATATTGAAAATATTACGAGAATGCATAAAGATTTGACCCAACTGGAGGTTGACAGTGTGTGAGGAAAGACTAACAAAAAGTATAACATCAATAGGGAAATGGTTTGTTGGGTTTGGGAAAAGTTTTCTAGGTCAAATAATGATACCATTAGTGATGATAATAACAATAGTGATGTTAATAATGATTACATATAGATGTTGTAGAAAAAGTACGAAAGGAAAGACACATTTGAATAAAAGAGGAAAGGGACAGACACGTAAATGGAAGTATGAAGAAATACGTTTGGAAGAAATGAAAGGCAGGTTATACAAGAAGATAAAAGATTTAGAAGGAAATGAGACAGTTGATAAAAGGTTGGGAGGCCAAATAGAGAAAACTGAGAAGTGCTAAAGTTGATATCTGGGATGGATGGGAATTTTGTGATGGCTTAATATGCCATCAGAGAGGGGATTGATGGAGCAAGGTCTCGGACACGAGACTTGCTCGGAAGCAATCTCCTCGACTTAACTTACTAGCGAATTACTAATGACATGTCTCGTGATTAATAATATGCATTTTACATTATACGCGGGAAAAGAATGAAGCTTGCCTATGTGTTTACTAACTACAAATAAAACGGACGTAGGACTAGGACGCATTTAACAAGGGATCTTTACTGCACATGCGTCTACTGCATCTACGTAGTATGACGTGCTTTCGCTTGGAGGGAAATTCTGGCGCTTGCGCAATGAGCTATAAAATGGCCGCTTGAAAGCTCACATTCATGGCACCTGCTTGCTGAAATTAGAAATGGATTTATAACTAACGCAAATGCAGAGAGAGAAATAACAAATGGTATGGGGTAGAGTAGAGGTTGGAGGTATACAGTGAAACCATTTATTTTTGAGAACAACATTTCTTATTTGACTTTATTATTAGTGCGTATTTGGGCCTGTTAAAGTTGTCCGAGTCGAGCAAACCAATATGGCGCGACGCATGCGCCCTGAGACGGAAGTCTGGGAGATGACTAAGGATTTGACACGAGTCCAAGGTCGGCGGAGATGTGCCCTGGGAACATGAGGGTGAAGAGTTTATATGAAGGAACTTATTCAAGACATCAGTTACAAATGTATTTAATAAAGTTAAAGATGTATGGGAAAGGAAGGGCGGAATAAAGTTTGATGGGAGGAGTTTGGAAAACAATGGTTAAAAGAGAATAAATGAAAATAAGTGTGGTGTGATGATCATCCCCCCCTAGCCGTCCAATCAGAAGTTAGTATTCTGTGCAAATGAAACATTAATGGGTGGTACATGCCTATGGAAGGGTATAATTGATGTAGTTAGTTTAGTTAAGAAGGCAGTTGGAGCAGGCATGCGGAACTTGAGCTTAGCGATATTGGGAGCGGAAGCTGCAGAAGCTTAATGCGGAGCTGGGGATGCTTGTCGGTGCTGGGGTGGTGCTGATGCTCTGAAAATGCTGATGAAGAAATCGAATGCAGAATCATCTACTATATTTGGGTGGGTTTAGAAGGGTAATTGCGGAAGAACCACGAGGAGGAAGAGAGTGTCAGAGAGGGGTGCGACGTAATGATCGGTAATTAGTGAGGTGAGGTATCCTGTCCTGATTCCTGTCCTGAAGCCTTTGTCTCCTGATCTGTCCCTGGGAGGCCTTTACCAGCCCTTTGGCCAGAGGGTTGGTCTTCACACATACTTTGGTAACTATGAGATGCATCGTTTGATAAATGCTCTTCTGTCTCTATCCTCTTCTTTCTGAGCAGAGTTATTGTGTGGATCTGAATTGATAAATGTTATCTGAGAGATTTTGAATTGGCACTCCTGCGAATGAGGGTGTTTGTACTGAAACGCTTTGAGATGGTTCAAAACCCTAAATTTTAGATACAGATTTTAAAACTTATTGAGTCTGTCATTTTTTATACTTATTAAGGAATGCATAATAAGTTATGTCAATTATCGCCATCAACTAGATCTACCTAACTGGTCCATTGACCAGAGGAAAGAACTATTTGATCAGCAGAAGGTTTAGTTAAAGAAGTAATAATTAGATCTTGAGGTATGAGATATATATAAAACTAATAAACTCCAGTGGTTTACTTTGAGCGCAGCGGAAACAAATTATATGGGCCCAAGTGAGTATATGGTAGTAGAGTATCTGTTAGTAGACCGATGGATCACCAGAGTTCAGCCCCATATAACACCGAGCTCACAACCTTCATATCATATATTTGTAAAACAGGGCTAATTGGCTTAGTCAGGGAAGCATTGAACTCTTTTTGTAAGATACCCGACAGCTGTCGATGCTTCAGTGTGGCAGCGTCTATCTGACAACTCCATCGCATATCTTTCTGCATCATCACACCTAAATATGTAAAAGCACTGACTTGTTCCAATGGTCGATTATCTAAAAGTATACCTCCTTTGAAAGCTCTATGTGGATTGAACGCCATGAACTTGGTTTTGGTTACATTTATTTCCAAGCCCCGAATGGTGCAGAACTTTTTAAAAAGGTGTAATGCTTGCTGTAAACCACTCAGGGTTTTGGAGATTATTAACGTATCATCGGCGAACATCAAAATGGGTATTTTAATGCCTGCAAGGACCGGGGCGTCAGTAGGAATGGATGTTAAATACTTGGCAACGCCATTAATAAAAAGCGAAAATAATGTAGGGGCCAGCACACAACCTTGACGCACACCCTTCGCAACAGGGAAGGGAGTGGCAACATTTCCCTGCGTTCCCCAGTGTATTTGGGCAAAGTTGTCCTCATGAAATCGAGCTATAAGGGATAGCAGTTCAAACGGCATCCCTAGCTCCTGGAGCACAGCCCAAAGTTTACTCCGAGAGACCAGATCAAATGCTGACTTGAGGTTGACAAAGGCAGCATGCATGCTGCCCTTGCCTAAGACCACAGACCGCCAGTATATTAGTCTAAACCTAAATACCTGGTCTATCGTGCTAACATGCTCTCGAAAACCTGCTTGTAGGGGAGTAAGAATGTCCTGGTCCTTAATCCATTCCTGTACTTTGCCTAACACCAGCCGTGCAATCGCTTTTTGTATGGAGTCGATTAAGCTTATAGGCCTATAGTTCCCTTGAAGGGTTCTGTCACCTTTTTTGTACACAGGGATGATCTCCGCCCCCTTCCAGGAATCGGGTATAGGCGCTCCACAAGCAATGGCATTTGCAAGTAGCAAAATATATCTATTCCATTTTACCTTATCATGGAGGAAAATATCGGCCGAAAGGCTATCTATCCCCGGCACTTTTCCCTTCATAATTGCTGAGAGGACTACATTAACATCGGCAGCAGTAAAAGGATTGCTGGTATAATAAGTATGGGGCAACGCAGGAACGCTTGCCTCTGCAGGATCAATAGCATATTGTGATTCAAAATGGCTAACCCATTGGTCTTGTGCTACGTGGTTTTGTGGCTGTGGTTGAGGACCGTCCCTGCCCCATGTCACCAGTGACCAAAACCTACGAGCGTTGTTATTAGCACATGCCATCCTGCCACCTGTTCTCATCCCATTCCTTTTTTGCTTTAACTTGGGCCTTCCTATACTTTGCCCTTGCTATCCGCACACTGCAAGGCTCTTTAGATGAGATCGTATCCACAAGATTACTCCTGGCCTCTTTACACTCATTATTAAACCAGTGACATGAGTTTAATTGGGATGTTTTTTTTAGCTCTACCCTCTTTAATAAAAAGTGGTCGCAATTTAGAGAAAAATGTATTGTGAAATGTGGTTATGTCCACAAGGGGAGCAGGGTAGGATAAGAGAGCCTCCAGATTGGAAATTGCATCTTCAATTTCCATGGCAATGACATCCAAAATATGCAGTTTCTCCAAGACCATTTCCCACTTAAGTCACCTCATATCGTTTGTGGGCATCAGGTCGCGGGTGGTAAGCTGAATATCATGAGAGCTATCTACATGTGGGGTCAGTGATTTAAAGGTTGAGCACAGTGGGTTGTGATCACTCTCCATGTCCAAGAGTGTATACCAAATCTTTAGGCTAATTAACATGTAATCAATGCGACTCGCATGTCGACCATTGTTAAAGGTGTTGGCCCCATGCCTGTCGGAGAGGGTTCTTCCATTTACCGCCCTTAGACCTCTTCCCAAGCAAGTGGCTTTGATTTGAATTGCCACATCTGTCCACCTCTTTACAGGTGTCAGCGCAAGACTTGGAATTCCCCATTGTGTGTCCTCCTCCTTTGCCAGCTCATGGTCCTCAATACCAAGAGGCTCAAAGGTTGAATTAAGGTCCCCCGCCACTATCACCTGGGAGTCTTTAGAGAGATGATCCAAAAGCTCATCTAGAATTGTTATAGTTTCTGATCTCTTTCCCCCACTAAGCCCTCTGGCATAGATGTTATAGATGTCGATATTCCCATGGGAGCCCGCTGCCAATCTAATAGCTAGAATATCATTACACATAGTTGGCAGCTCAGTTATCTTTAGATTTAGTGTCTGCCTAACCCAAATTGTAAGCCCCCCTGAGGGCCTTCCTTTTTCTCCACATCTCGCCTTGGTATGATAGTTTAGGTACCCTAGCTGGAAAAGAGGCTCCACTAGCCATGTCTCTTGAAAGACATATGTCATATTGATCTATAAATGTGTGCCACTCCGGGGATACACCCTTTGACTTTAATCCGGCTATATTCTATGATAAAATTCTTATACTAGTAGAGATGTAGGATGTCTCAATTTTCTCATTATGCACCAGGACTCGTGATACTATATCCTCCTTTCTTCCCTCGAGAACAATATCTTTAGGGGTTAAATTATACAAGACTGGGTTTGGTTGGACTAATGTGGAAGAGAAAGCAGTAGTCTCGCTGACAGGTAATAATCTATCATGTGTAAGTGGGACGTCAGCGAGAGCAAGATACCTTCAATCTATCTCCTTTAACGGAGACGAATCAATTCAATATTTCAATATTTTTTATTAAAGATTTGGAACTCCTAAGAGGTCCACATAAAAGTACATGCATATTATTACAAGTAATAAAAACATAACAGAACTCAATCCACGGGCCATAATAAAATTATCAGAGACCTGCGTTAGCAAGGCTAAAATTCCTTCAAATAACATCAGTCAATATTGTCAGTTGTCTCAGTACGCAAAATACTTAAGAAATTCAACAATAAAACTACTTAGCACACGACAGAAACAGAGCCCTAGACCTCTACTGTAGAACCGTATTGGTCAATAGCAGGTATATTTAAGTTAAAAATAATATACAAAACCTCAGTGCTTGGAGAAGATTTTTCAATGATTTGGGCAGAAGCACAGAGCCATTTCGACAGAAAATAGCATTTAGAATTAACAGGATAAGGATTAAAGTAGCAGAGCATATCCTAGAATGTACAAAGGACGTTTAGTAGCTGCCAGTTCATATACAAAACAAAGTTCAAAATTCAGCTTCAGCTAAAAGATTAATTTAAAATTAGCAGCAAGAAAAAAGGAATAACAGAGCATATCCTAAAATGTGCAAAGGGCAGTGAGTAGCAGCCAATTCATATGCAAAAAGAAGGCCAGAGTTCAATTTCGGCTAAAAGTTCAATTTGGAATTAGCAACATGAAAAAGGAATAACGAAACAAATCCTAACCTGTGCAAAAAAGCAATTTAGTAGCAGCCAGTTCATGTGCAAAATAGATCCAAAGTCCCACTTCAATTAGGTTTTGTAGTTAACAACAAGTACATAGTGGGAAACAGAACGCAACATATCCCTATTGTGCAACATAGCAGTAAATAGCAGCCAATCAATGTGCAAAATACAATTTAACTAAAAACGAAATACTAATACTTCGTAAGAAGATAACAAACAGGGGGTTAACCATCCAATTAAAAGAATATGTAAAAGATTTAAAATATAAACATAAACTCCTTAAAATAATTAAAAAGTTTTACACACACTGCTTCATTTTTTGGACAAAAGAGATAGTCTCGGGCTGATGCTACATTTTTTACACAATTTTGTAAAAACATCGGTCGAAGCCAACGATGACGGCTCGAAGCCAGTGCTGGACAGACAAACAAGACATGGTCCAAGGTCTGAATGCTCAGCTTACACAAATTACAAGTTTTTCCATTTTTCAAATTCTGGGACCAGTTTGCTGTTAAATCGTTTAGAGGTAAAAGATTCATACGACATAAAGTGAGCAAACGTCGAGTTCCGTGTTCCAAATTCCAAAATAAGTATTTTTGTGCAATTCTCGGTGAGTTTGTCTTGGCTATTAGTTTTAATCTCTCTTTAGAATTGCAAAATTTAGTATCTCTATCAAAGCTGATTTTGCCACTTAAGGTCTTTAAGAGAGATTTGAATCCTAATGGTGGAAGTGTGACCACTGATTCTTCATGTATGCCAAAGATTTTTAGTGCTAATGAGAAATCACGATAAAAGGAGTAATTACCTGCCTTAACATTGAAGATTTCATAACACATGAGACCTCTTAATGAATCTGGCTCGCTATTTTTTTGTTGATATCCCCAGCGTAAAACCCTGGATAAACCTTGGATATAGGAGCTTATCAAGCCAAATTCCAGTCTAATTGCTGCCGTTGGAACTAACGTGTTAAAATTACATATTTTGCGTAGTATCTGACCTTCAATCCTATCTAAAAACTCCAATCCTTAACAGGGATTGACTCAATCGCATAGAGCAGGGTTGGAGGAATTTTTGCCTTAAAAACCATCAGTAGATGTAAAAAATGTCTTCTGCCCATAGCGCTGTAAAAATACGCAAACCATTGGCATGAGACATAGCTTTACAAATGCAATGTTCAATATGAGGTTTGTTCTTTGTACTACCTGTTAAAAGTTTCCCTAAATAAAGGTATGAGTCTACCACCTCCAGCATTTCAGGACCAATTTGCCACTTAAAGTTACATAATTTTCTACTTTTGTTACTTTTCATAATTAAGATTTTACTTTTAGAGACATTTATTTTCAAAAAGTGGCCAACTGTATATTTTTGTAGTGATATCAACTTTCTATTCAATCCAATAGGGGTTAAGTCCATTACTACTATATCATCTGCATACAAAAGACATGCAAAAGGCCGGCCACTTATCTTTGGGGCATCTCCATCAGCTTGAACAAAGCAATCGGGTAGATCTGCTATATATAAAGAAAATAGCAACGGTGCTAACAAGCAGCCTTGTTTCAAACCATTTTCTGTAGGGATTACATCTGATAAACCTTGATTTCCACCCATTAGTATCTGGCACCAAGTTTGCGAATGTAGTGCAATAATTAAGGATAGCAGGGGTAAGGGCAGTCCCATTTTTTGCAATTTTCTCCATAATAGGGGTCGATCCACCTTATCGAAGGCTGTTGAAAAGTCTATGAAAGCCGTGTATACATTTGAGTTACGAAAGATTGTGTATTTTTCCTCAATTAGTTTCAGCATAGAGATATTATCTAGAGTGGAATGATTTTTTCTAAAACCTGCTTGTTCTATGGGGAGGACTTTCTTCTCCGTCACCCATTCCGTAAGGTGATCGAGGATACTACGTGCAAATATTTTCCCCGTGGCATCCAATAGGGCGATTTGCCGATAATTACCTGGGTGCGTTCTGGGACCCTTTTTATATAGAGGGATTAAAATGCTTCCAGACCAAGATGGTGGTATCTTCCCCTGGGAGTAGCAGAGATTAAACAATGGAGCTAGATAAGTAGCCCACAAAAGTGGCTCCTTTTTAATTACCGTCATGGGAATTTCATCAGGACCCATTGCTCCTGAGGATCTCATTTTCTTAATAGCTCCGGCCACTTCATTAATTGAATGTACATAATTGGATACTAAGGTTTTAGACTGATCGGGTGCCGCAGTGGTTAATCTAAAGGAATTAAGATTCGCAGAATACAGTTCTAGCAAGTGAAGTTTCCATTCCTCTTCTTTTATGGGTATAGGGAGAGATTTCACTCTAGTGCCACAGCAGTCGGCAATTATTTCCCAATACCTTTTGGAATCGTTTTTAAGGCTGCCTCTTTTAGATGTATCCATGCTCCATCTTCCTTTATTTGTCTTAGGGAGCGTTTTTCCTCTGTCTTTTCCTCTTTAATAGGTTTATTAAAGAACTTCGCTCGCACGAAAAATTCAGGAACTGGGCCCTCACTAATTTATTTATTTCCCTATTTATAGTAAGCAATGGGTTAAAATATGATCTCCGTTTAACAGGAGCTTGTGTTAATTTACAGGATTTAGCCAGGAAACCTATATTATGGGAAAAGGCTCGAGTAAATCTGGTTGGGTAGAATCACACTCCGTTATAAAATGCTGCTGATCTCTTATTAGAGTCGATAAGTACGCTTTTAATTTAGCGGTCGCTTGAGTATTCCAATGAATTCTACCATTTGTTACATTGAACCCTACTGTGTCTCCTTTGAAGTTCCAGGGGCCTACCTTAGCACAAGTAAAATCAAATTTAAAACAGATCAACATATGGTCACTGAAAACATTTCCCAGGACTTCCATATTTGTAAGTTTACAGAAAAATCTGCAGAAACAATTAAATAATCTATAATAGATTTCCCAGTTGGCGCCTTATGAGTGTGATTTGCTGGAATATCTTTTCCTAGCCTCCCATTAGCAATTATGAGATCCAAACTTCTCAAACCTTCG
Organism: Calotriton arnoldi; assembly: GCA_963921515.1. Classification (NCBI taxonomy): domain Eukaryota; kingdom Metazoa; phylum Chordata; class Amphibia; order Caudata; family Salamandridae; genus Calotriton; species Calotriton arnoldi. Next base: position 63,150 of record CAWUFW010019996.1, read on the forward strand.
AGTAATGAGACTCCTCTTTTGTCTGTCCTGCTGTTATTCGGAAATTGGGCAATCGGAATATTTAGGGCTTCGTTTTTTTCAGAGTTAGAAAATACCCTTATACTATGAGATGAGACTTTAGAGTTCAAATCTCCAACTAATAATAGGGACCTGCAGTCTTCACTTTCCAAGGTAGATGAAATAAAATGGAATAGATCTTTTAATAGATAAGAATGAGATGCGTCAGGAGGTAAATATGCATTTATGATCAACAAGGAGTCCAAGATAACCTGGCCATCCTTGTGATCTAACTTAATTGCCTGAATTAGGTTAGAGGCATGAAAAATGTCTTTATATGACCATCTAAGGCTTGTGCTTAACAAAATAGCAATACCTCCTTTAGCGTGACCTCTATTCACAGGGAGTGCGGGCCGGCTCAGCACAATATAATCTTCGGTGGACCAGTTCTTTGTGATCCAAGTCTCTTGTAGACAAATTATATCGCCATTCTGCTCTTTCAAAAATAAGAGTTTGTTTTTATTAGTGCTTAAGCCGGCTGCATTCCAAGATATCACATTAATATCCTTGCTAGGAAGAGTTCCCACATTTTAGGCCTAAGGATCTATTTGAATTAAGAACGCCTGCAACCCAACTCCATTTCTTATCTTCCTCCTCTACAGGAAGCACGTGTTGAGTGTTTTTCTCTGAATAGAGCGAAACCCTCCTACCTTCTTTTCCGAGGAAAACCTGCAAAATACTCTCTTTCTCCGAGAAAGGAATACCTCTTACGGAGGTTTCTAGATCGATGTTAGGCCGCTTATTTAGGGCCACATTTTTTAATGGTAACTCCACTTCAGGTATTAAAACATCAATGCCACAACGGCGTAGTTTATCGCTGTGTGCCATTATCAGGTGTGAGATAGCTTTGGATGTAAATGTTACTCTTGCACCCTTAAGATTGTTAAATTTTTGTACCTCAACCAGAGCGATGTCATTACTTTCGATCATCTGTAGGCCCAGAATTTCAGCAAAGCAACCCAACAAAAAGGTCCTATTCATATATAATTCTTGGTCAAAAATAAACAAAAAATCCAGGCTATAAGGAGCAGGATGGGAGTTATTACCTAGGTTAGAAACCTCAGAAATATTATCATTAGAATTATAAATGACATTATTACCTAGAGAAGAAGCAAATAGAGAAGCATTAGGGTTCAAAATACTCTGAACAATAGGAGGAACACTTATATCTAATGTCACTGCATCTTTGGTAGATTTAATTGGTACACTTGAGTTCAGAGAAGAGGAACAATGACCCAATAGAATGTACTCTGTTTGTCCATCTTCTTTCTTCAAAACATTTGAATCCAACTTTGGTGATATATTATGGATAAGGTTAGGATCGAAACGTAACCGTTTTGTCCTTTTTATTTATCCGTCGTCGTTTTCCCTTTTTTCCTTCTTTTTCTTACCGGCGTTGTTACTTTTGTTCTTGATATAATTTTCCTTAATAGGAGAGCATCCATCTTTAAGACCTTCCTCTATAGGCTGTTTTGAGGAATTTACACCAGTTTTTAGGAAGATGGGAAAAACCTTTCGAATTGTACTTGAATTTGAATTTTCCGTCTTAGTTTGCGGGCAGGACGGAGGTACAACCACTGTAACTAACGGCTCACAATCGAAAAGCTGCTGTAGAGTGGAGGAATGTAACTTATCAAATATATCTTCGTTTTCTTTCATTTTAGTTTTATTATTTCTACTAAGGAAAGACTTGCCAGCCTGGATGCCAAAGTCTCGCCCTTTGACAAGTGGAAAAGAGTCTGTTTGAGTAGAATATAGCTTGTCGGCACCTTCCTTCAAAAGAAGGGGAGTGGAAGATCCCTTCCCTGTTTCAGACGTACTGAGAGGAAGTACGAAAGCTTTGTCTGGCAATAGTTTTTGTTCAGAGGCTATAAACTTTGTCAGAGCCAAAACAGAGTCCAAAATAGAGTCAGAATTACTTACTGATTTCTCCATTAGGGCTAGGATGGAAGCCAGCACTCTTTCCAGGCAAAATAACGATTCCGACATCAGCATTTTCGACTCTGGATTATTAGTTAAAGGAAGAAAGTTCGGGGATAGTTCAGGAGTTATTGAACCCCGTGAGTCTAATAAGCTTGTACCGCTGGGTGTACTACTAAACAGTTGCAGTTTAACAAGATGATCCTTGGAGGAATATGAAGTGGCAGGAATAAGAATCCTGGACGATTCTAAATTATGAACGCGAGACATCTTATGAGACTGATCTAAATTAATGTCAGGTAGCGTGAAATCTTCCATTAAGTGTTCTCCCACTTTTGGGACTAGTTGAGAAGCTCCTTTGGGATCAAAGACTCCATTTACAGGGGAGTGAATGGTTAAGTTTGCCAGCAAAGAATCAGCCACCTTAGCTTCAGAGTATTGACGATCTGTAGGCCATGATCCCCCAATTTTAGACGGTAGTATGGAGGGTACTACTGGCAATGGATTTCCGGGAATTCCTTTAGACTCTACATGATCTTCATGTTCTTTTGGGAAGACTCCGGCATCCCTACTGATTTGAAACTTGTATCCTTTTTAGGGAAGAAGGAAGGGATGGTATTGAAGCTCTTCAAGAAGTTTATTTGCAGTGAGTTGTTCCTTAGAGGATTAGCTCTAGTTTTTTGCAAGCTCTTGTGTACACCAATCTGCCAGAGCGTAATTTTTTGCGGTCATATCTTAGTTCTTATATTACAAGTCCCTTTGCCAGGCCGGCCAGCACAGCCAGAGAGTTATAGCTCCAATACGCTAGTGCGCCGATGCGCCGCTTATGCTACACCGAGCACCGAGCGTCGAGTTTCCGCTCTCCAACGCACAGCACGCAGTCTCACAAACTCACAAGCTCGAGCAGAAGATTGAATTACTGGCTGCCAACACAAGGCTCTGGGGCTCAGAGAGGCGCAGGAAGGGGAACCGCGCTTATCTCCAGTAGTCAGCGCGCTCGTCTTCAAGGGTCTTCAATGGTCAGAAGTCACTACCGTTATATACTACAAGCACCCTCTAACTCCTGTGTATCTCCAGTAGATCTTTTCACCAAGGACAGATTGCAATTTGTAGTTTTGGAAATACCAAAGTCTAAAGAAATCTTAGCGAGGTTGTGGCAGAATTGTAGTGGAAATAGACACGATCCTAAATCCTTAATTGCTTAAGTACTTGGCACTTGGTACTTGGCATCTTAGCAGCTTGATGGCCAGGGTATTTGGGATCTTAGTGGCCTTGAAATGCTTACAATGCCTTGAGTGATTAATGAAAAACGAAAAACAATAAGGCAAAAACAGGGCAAAAACCAAGGCTAAACCACAAGGGAGGGGGTGGGGCAGGAGGCTTTAGATAACTCCTATGCCCCGAACCCCTCAACCCCCTCTTCCACTCCACCTAACCGCTCTGCTTCAAGCCAACCTGCAGCCCACCTTCGCCGTCCCTCTGCGAATCTACGCAGCTCTGCCGTCAGACTGCACTCCTCGTTACTTCACTTTTGGGAGACTTGAGTGTTTTCCTCGCCACGCCGCGCCACCTCTCGCACCTACCGCACTTCACAGTCTGAACTCCGGCCACCGGCACCCTCAGGGATCGAACTGCCTCCACCGGGAACAACAACAGCGGCAGCGGTGGTGGCCCCTCAGGCCTCAGCGGGACAACGAGCGAGTCTCCGAGGGCTGTTTTCGGGCAAATAACGGGCCGCTTTCATGCAAATATCGGGCCGTTTCTGCCGAGTTTCGGACAGATTTGGACAGATTTTCGGCGGCGGCTGCAGCTCCTCCTCCTCCTCCTACTCGTTGCAGCCCAGGCGTCAGCGTCAGCGTCAAACGGAGACGAATCCATGTATGTAGCTGGTTCTGGGGGATTAAGCTCAATACGAATTCCAGAGCAGGCAAGATTTTGGGTACGAATATCAAAGTCAACAAGATTATCTACCAAATAGCAATGGGGAAGTGTCAATGCAATATAGTCTAATGATAGTTCAGGTGACGAGTGTCGTTCAGCCATAAGGATGTCTTCTCTAATTACTGACCGACAACCCCTGACATGCCGTATCCACTGTATACATTTGTTGCGAAGAGAATCCACATCTTCCCTGTAAGTATTGCCAGAGCATTTGGGGACGTTAGTCATGTATTGTTGCGTGCGCCACTAACCTGGAAAAAGGCCCAATCCACAGGAACGAAGAGAAGCTCCCCACACTCCCAAAGACAGCACCAAATATGAAGAGTCAGTAATTCTCATACAAGATAACTAACTGAAGGAGATGTGGGGAATAAACTCAGGAGAAGCGACCACTTCTTAATACCCCCAGCTGGTTCGAGGGCGTCAGGTCAGAGGAGACAGGACATGTAGTAACCTAAGGGAATAAAATAAACAACTATCAAAAGTGTTCCACCCCACAGCTAAACCAGAGGTGAATAAGTCATTAGATAGAATGCGTGTCCTGCAGAGACGAAGAATCCACTTACCAGCTGGACATCTCCGTGGGAAAAATAAGGCAACAGACTGCAAAACTCAGGATTTGTAGGCAAATGCGTCTTTGCTCTCCCAAACGCAGTCGTGGTAGTGGTCGATAAAATAATGAGCACAATGCTAGGAAACCTTCCTTATATCTATAGTCAGGAAGTAGGATTACTGGCGTCAATAAAAAAAGGGACTTCTCCACTCGAGAAAAGCAAACGCGCTACGTGCGTTGAATTAATGTGGCAGGAGATTGTCGTGAATGTGTCCAGAAACATAAAGGGAGGAACGAGGACATGCAAAGCAAAAGAATGTCACGCAGTAAGGAGCCTAGACAGTAACTGACACGAAGACGCAGCCACGATTAATTAGTATGAAAACGCTGCCGCGAGTCAGTTTCAAGAAGACGCGGCCGCAGTAACTCACATTCAGACGCGGCCGCGAGTCCGTTTCAAAATAGGAGGGGAGAAGTCAGGGAAGTCAGCGGAAAGGAACTAACACGTCCGCTAGTCTGTCAGCGCTGGCGGAGTCAGGAAATCCGCTGGGGGAAACGAATAGGGGGGGCGTGGTGTCAGGTCAGGAACCGAAAGCCGAGCAGAGGCTCATTCGGCTGACCAGATTTAAAATGTAAGGGAGCGTGTGCAAACACCCTCACCTCCTTACGCCAGCATAGCAAGGGGATCTCTTCAAAGAGCCCTTCATCTCTGCAGGACACGCTCCCTAAGCAACTAGTGTCGAGTCCATCCAATGAAACAGGATGCTTGGGCTCTGACAGTTCTCCCACCCAAAGGCCTATTTACGGGACGAGGCTTTGAAGGGTGAAGGGCATGGAATCGCCGTACAAGAACAGGAGCATGTACATGTTCTGCTGGTTCCCAGGATCTATCTTCAGGTGAATAACCCACCCAATCTATTAGGTACTGTAGTTTGCCTCTGTGTCTACGAGAGTCAAGGATGCGACACACTTCGTATTCTGTTTCACCCTCTACTAGGACAGGAGGAGGAGGCACTTCAGGATCAGAAGAAGGGAGATATCTCTTGATTAAGGAAGTGTGGAACACAGGGTGGATACGCATTTCTTCTGGTAATTCCAGTTTCATAGTGACAGGTGTTAAGACCTAAATTATTGTATAAGGACCTAGGTATCGGGGTTGCAGCTTTCTTGGACCACAGGGATCTCTACTAAAGGGGTAGGCAAAGGAAAGGGTAAGAATCGGGAGTGGTGGGCCTGTGAAAGGAAGAAAGGGGAAAGACCAGTGGAGGAGTGTATAGTATTGTTGTATGCGAATTCAGCCAAGTGAAGAGCATGAACCCAATCGGAGGTGATGGTGGCGAGTAAACAATGTAGATATTGTTCAAGGGTTTGATTGGTTCTTTCTGTTTGGCCGTCTGTCTGCGGGTGGTACGCAGTGGAGAGTCTATGATCTATTCCAAGTGTGGCACATATTCCCTGCCAAAACCGGGTCACGAATTGTGCACCCCTGTCAGTTATTATTACAGAGGGAAGGCCATGTAATCGCACTATTTGGTCCAGGAACACTTGTACAAGATCTTTGGAGGAAGGAATCTTTTTCAAGGGTATGAAGTGGGCCATCTTGGTGAACATATCTACAACCACAAAGATGGTGTTATAACCCTGTGCCCTTGGGAGATCCGTAATAAAGTCCATACTGATGGAGTGCCAAGGTACTGAGGGAACAGCAGTTGGTTGTAGTAATCCTGCAGGAGCTGAGTGTAGTGTTTTCTGCCTAGCACAAGCAGAACAAGACTTAACCTATGTCAGTACGTCCTTAGTCATCCCCTCCCACCAAAACCATCTTTGACAAGTTTGCACTGTCTTCTCACCACCCGGATGTCCAGCTAATGAAGCATTGTGACACCATCTAATAATCTACTGCTGTAACTCAACAGTGGGTACGTACAGTCTATTGTCATGATAGTACAGTCCTTCCAAGACAGTATTCTTAGGGTTGTGTACCCAATCAGATGTAGACATGATAGGATAAGCATGTAGTAACTGATCCAAAAACGGAGGGTCTCCTACCCCTATGATCTTATGGCATGGTATAATAGGAGGACATGTATTCATGTGGATCTTCTTTTCCTGTCCTATTCTAGACAATGCATCCGCTTTCCCCTGTTGTGTGCCTGGTCGGTATGTAATAACAAAGTCATATTCGCTAAAGAACAAGACCCATCTCATTTGTCGGGGTGTCAGAGCTCTGGCGGATTTAAAAAACTGTAGGTTTCTATGATCTGTATAGATGGTAACAGTGTGAGGGGAACCCAATAAGTAATGCCTCCATTCGTGGAAGGCAAGTTTTATAGCCAATAACTCTCGTTCTTCGATGGTATAATTCTGTTCCGCCGAGAGGAGCGTTTTGGAGAAGTAAGCTACCGGGTGGAGACAGCCAGTCGCCTGATCTCGTTGCGACAAAACCCCTCCAAACGCAAATTGGGAGGCATCAGCTTCTACATAATATGGTTGAGTGTTGTCGGCGTATCTTAGAATGGGAGAAGTAGTGAATCTTTTCTTCAATTGTACAAAGGCCTGCTCTGCTTTTTGAAACCACGTAAAGGTAATGCCCTTGCGGAGCAATCGGGTGATAGGCGAAATGAGGTCAGAAAAATGGTCAATAAACCTCCTGTAAAAATTGGCGAATCCTATAAAGGACTGCACTTCTTTTACTGAGCTGGGACTGGGCCAATTTATCAAGGCTTCGATTTTCTTGGGGTCCATATGGATACCATCCGGGGAGATCACAAAACCTAAGAATTCCACCTTGGTAGTATGGAATGTACTTTTGTCTAATTTAGCAAACAAGTGATCGTCTTTGAGCCGTTGCAAGATTTTCTTCACATGCTCCAGGTGCTCTTCTTCGGACTGTGAGTGAATTAAGATGTCATCTATATAGACAATCACGAACAGGTCTAAATATTCTCTCAAGATCTCATTAACGAAGAACTGAAAAGCAGCAGGGGCATTACAGAGACCGAATGTCATGACACAATATTCATATAATCCGAATTTAGTCCGAAAAGCGGTCTTCCATTCGTCCCCTTCCTTTACTCGTATCAAATGGTAGGCCCCTCTGAGATCCAACTTGGTGAATATCTTGGCCCCGCGTACCTGGTCTAACAAGACCGAAATAAGTGGAAGAGGATATTTATTTTTGATGGTAACTTTATTCAGCGCGCAGTAGTCCAAACAGGCGCGTAGACCTCCTTCTCTTTTAGGGATGAAAAATATGGGCGAAGATACGGGAGACGTGGAATGTCTGATGAACCCTTTCTCCAACATTTCGGTTATGTACTTTTGCAGATATTCTGTTTCGGGTTCAGTCAGTGCGTAAACTCTGCTAACCGGAAGTTCAGCCCCCGGGACCAGATCAATTCGACAATCATAACTCCTATGCGGGGGAAGAGCCGCAGCACTGATTTCATCAAAGACTTCTTTATAGTCTTCATAGAGAGAAGGGACTCTAAGTGTCTCTTCACGGGTATCAAGCGCACAGCACAACGGACTTTCTTTCTGACTGGCCTCACTATAGCAATGTAACAAACAATAGGGGGACTTCAGAGTGACCTTACGGGTAATCCAATCTATGTGAGGGTTGTGAGTTTGCAACCAAGGGACTCCCAGGATGGCTCCAAAACTGGGCCTATCAATCAGATCGAAACGAAGGGATTCAGAATGACCGTTACTGCACACCAGGGTTAACTCTGGAGTATGATAAGTTATTAAGCCAGAGGATAATTCACTTCCATCTACTGCCCTCACCGGTTCTGGCCGCGATTTAGGCAAAAAAGGAATGCCTAAAGTATGAGCGAGATGGATATCAAGAAAGTTTCCAGTAGCACCAGAATCTAAAAGAATGGAGAAAGCTTTTCTACGCTGATTTGAGATAATCAATGTAACAGACAGGGTGAAATGTTTTGACACAGGAGCAACTACATTAGCTAAATGTTGAGAGACCTCAAGGGGCCAACTACTTGAAGAACCGGTCTCATGTTTCTTCAAGTTGTTTAGTTTTCCGACAATGGCACATAGTTTTGACTTCCAGCTATTGTCTTAGGAGTTGGACGAGGTTTTGCCGGGTACTCCCTAGCATAGTGCCCACCTTTGCCGCAATATAGACATAGGTTGTTTTTTATGCGTTTATCTTTTTCTTCAATGGTCAGAGGGGCTCTCAACCCGCCTATCTGCATAGGTTCGCTACTGTCCTTATTTTCTCTAGTTTCCTTTTTATCACCTCGAACCAACAGGAAACGTGACAGAGTATTGCGGGATTTTTCGCCTTTTCTCTCGTTTAAGCGATGATCAAGTTTCACTACTAAGTCAATTAAGGCATGACAGTCTTCGGGGGGGTCTACTATTTGAGAGAGGAGGTCTTTTAAGTCGTCACTTAACCCCCGGTAAAATAAGGAGGTCCTCTTTTCTTCGGGCCATTGCGTTTCTACGACTAGTCTGTTGAATTCTGTGAGGTAGGTAAGAAGATCTTTAGACCCTTGCTTTAAGTTCAACAACTCATTGTCGCTGGCTTGGACGAACGTATGTTTGGCAAACAGACTTCGCATCTTTTCTTTAAACAGATGGAAGTTGTACAAGAGAGGGTCATTGTTTTCTACCAAAGGTATGGCCCATTTGGCTGCGTTTCCGCTCAAATAAGAAATTATAAAAGCCACTTTGGCTGCATCATCGGGAAAAGATGTTGCTTTACCGAGGAAATGTAGAAGGCATTGGTTGATGAACACACTATACTTGGAGCTGTCCCCATTGAATCTTTCTGGCATAGCCAGAGGAACAGGACTAGGTGTGTGGACGGTTACATGTACGGGTTGAGGGTTTTCTGTATTTGGAGGGACAGGACCCATAGTAGTAGAGGGGACAGTGAAACGGGCAGGTTGTATATAGGTCTTTTTATTCTTTTGCACAGTTCCCGTTACCCTGCTGTCTGGGGCTGCCTGGAGTCGGGCTTGTGCCAATTCCGTATGGAGGCGCTGGTTCTCTACTCTAAGCCTTCCTACTTCATCCTGTAGGTTCACTAGAGCTGCTGCGAGTTCCTCCAAGGAAGGACTCTGGAGTGTGGAGTCTAGGGGGGAACACGCCCCATCTGGATTCATCTTCGTTCGGGTGGAAAGCAATTTGTGGGCTTGGCTTTCTGTTGCGTGCGCCACTAAACTGGAAATAGGCCCGATCCACAGGAACGAAGAGAAGCTCCCCACACTCCCAAAGACAGCACCAAATATGAAGAGTCAGCAATTCTCATACAAGATAACTAACTGAAGGGGATGTGGGGAATAAACTCAGGACAAGCGACCACTTCTTAATACCCCCAGCTGGTTCGAGGGTGTCAGGTCAGAGGAGACAGGACATGTAGTAACCTAAGGGAATAAAATAAGCAACTATCAAAAGTGTTCCACCCCACAGCTAAACCAGAGGTGAATAAGTCATTAGATAGAATGCGTGTCCTGCAGAGACGAAGAATCCACTTACCAGCTGGACATCTCCGTGGGAAAAATAAGGCAACAGACTGCAAAACTCAGGATTTGTAGGCAAATGCGTCTGCTCTCCCAAACGCAGTCGTGGTAGTGGTCGATAAAATAATGAGCACAATGCTAGGAAACCTTCCTTATATCTATAGTCAGGAAGTAGGATTACTGGCGTCAATAAAAAAAGGGACTTCTCCACTCGAGAAAAGCAAACACGCTACGCGCGTTGAATTAATGTGGCAGGAGATTGTCGTGAATGTGTCCAGAAACATAAAGGGAGGAACGAGGACACGCAAAGCAAAAGAATGTCACGCAGTAAGGAGCCTAGACAGTAACTGACACGAAGACGCGATTAATTAGTATGAAAACGCGGCCGCGAGTCACTTTCAAGAAGACGCGGCCGCAGTAACTCACATTCAGACGCGGCCGCGAGTCCGTTTCAAAATAGGAGGGGAGAAGTCAGGGAAGTCAGCGGAAAGGAACTAACACGTCCGCTAGTCTGTCAGCGCTAGTGGAGTCAGGAAATCCGCTGGGGGAAACGAATAGGGGGGGGGGGGCGTGGTGTCAGGTCAGGAACCGAAAGCCAAGCAGAGGCTCATTCGGCTGACCAGATTTAAAACGTAAGGGAGCGTGTGCAAACACCCTCACCTCCTTACGCCAGCATAGCAAGGGGATCTCTTCAAAGAGCCCTTCATCTCTGCAGGACACGCTCCCTAAGCAACTAGTGTTGAGTCCATCCAATGAAACAGAATGCTTGGGCTCTGACATGTATACAATATTTTTCTTTCCAGTTTTAATAGGGGTCTCTTTAGGCAACCATAGTCTGATAGGTCCTGGGTGGTCATGATTTAACGGAAGCAAAGATGTTGGATTTTGAGGTCTGAGGTTTTGATTTGTAGGTCTTGCTTTGTGTCCCCTATCTAAATGAGGACGTCCCGTGTTAATGTAGCTTACTTTCATAGTTGTTAATACCAATCGGAGCTTTAGCGTGACAATGAGTGTCTGGCTGGTTATTACTACTCATGTCACCCACTATACTTTGGCTATTTTGGGGTGGTTCTCTTAGCATGGTTTTGACCTGCTGGATAACTAAGTGGGCCTTGCTTAGGGAATCCACTAATTTGCAAACGGAAGCCTTAAGACACTGAATCTCATTCATGATAGCTGTTAACTGTATGGCAGCAGAACTTTGTGATAGTCCTTGTGATGGCTCCATGGGGCCATTTGCCTCACCTGATTCTTCTATATCCTCGACGGTGTAGGTTGAAATACTCATTGTGGCTTCCCTGCAATCTTGGGGAGAACAATTTGGGGCGTGGTCTCTGTCTCTGGTTTCTCTTTCAGAATGTCAAATCTGTTTGAGCATGGGAAGGCAGCCATAACATTTGTTACAGGGTAAGTAAGTGATGTGTCTACAGCTGGGCTTGCAGAAAGGGAGCTAGGGGAGTCCTGGGTATCAAGACTTTTAGGTATCTTTTTAAACATGTCTGGAATTCGCCTATTAATAGGCCCATTTCCTCCACACTGCCTATTATTACTATCGGCTGTGGGATCATGTTGGGTAGGGTCTAGTAATACCTCACATTCAGTCAAAAGATTATCTATTTTATCCATCACCCCCTCCCCTGCCCCTTGTGTTCCAACCAAATTTTTCCTTTTGCCCCTTTTCAACTTTTTCTTTCTTCCCTCACCCATGTCACCCTCGCAGGATTTCCTTTTGCCCATGATAACAAAGTAATCAAATGATTAACACAAAGACAAAATGGAAAAAAAGAAGAAGAAAAAACACTAGCATCTAAAAACAGATAAACCTGTAGATGTAGATGACAGTTGCAATAGGCAAGAGAATAAACCTTTGGACCAATAGGCTCGCTAATATGCACAGTGAACAAAACCGGTCAGCTTTAAGGTAAAGGCTAGTCCGATTTAAGCACAGTTCTGTCAAAACAGACCAGACCAAGCCAAAGAGAAAAGTCTCGTCCAATCTCTTCCTTCACAGGCACTGAGAGATACAAATGGCTTATAAGAGGCGTGAGGCGTGAGGCAAGACAGCATTTTGTGAGCAAAGCTGGGTCCAGCACTACCCACTCAGTATCTAGGCCAGGTTGGACGAACACACTGGGTCTATGGTTAGCCCCTCCCAAATTAAGTTAGAAACTGCTGGTTCCAGTTTTTTCAGGGACGAGACAATAAAAGGAGAGCAGTGGGAAAAGAACCAACTCACAGTTTTTGGTCACAAGAATCAGCAGAGTCCACAGCCAAGGGGAATAGCCCAGTCCAGCCTCGTCCGGCCGCGGACGGGCGCAGGAGCCCACACTGGTTTTTATACACACCTCCTGGCGCTGCTGCTGCTGGTGCTGGCGTGTGGCGTGTGCGGCGGAACACAGCCGTGATGCTGCCTGGGGCTTGCAGTCCGCCCCCCGTCCCGGTCACGGCAGAAGTGGCGGCAATTGAAAACGGGCTTCCCGTACTGCGGGAGCCCGCACTGGTTTTTATACGGTGCTGGCGTGTGGTGTGTGCGGCGGAACACAGCCGCGATCCTGCCTGGGGCTTGCAGTCCGCCCCCCGTCCCGGCAGAAGTGGCGGCAATTTAAAACGGACTTCCCGTGCTGCGGGAGCCCGCACTGGTTTTCATATGCGCCTCCTGGCGCTGCTGCTGCTGGCGTGTGGCGTGTGCGGCGGAACACAGCCGCGATGCTGCCTGGGGCTTGCAGTCCACCCCCCGTCCCGGTCGCGGCAGAAGTGGGGGCAATTGAAAACGGGCTTCCCGCGCTGCGGGAGCCCGCACTGGTTTTTATACGCGCCTCCTGGCGCTGCTGCTGCTGGCGTGTGCGGCGGAACACAGCCGCGATGCTGCCTGGGGCTTGCAGTCCGCCGCCCATCCCGGTCGCGGCAGAAGTGGCGGCAATTGAAAACTTAATATTCCCACTCCAGTGAGTGCAACAGTAGGGAAAATGTTGGATAGCGGAGGGGTAAAAATTACTATTTCCACTCCAGTGAGTGCAACAGTAGGGAAAGTGTTGGATAGCGGAGAGGTAAAACTTACTATTCCCACTCCAGTGAGTGCAACAGTAGGGAAAGTGTTAGATAGCGGAGGGGTAAAAATTACTATTCCCACTCCAGTGAGTGCAACAGTAGGGATAGTGTTGGATTGCGGAGGAGTAAAAATTACTATTCCCACACCAGTGAGTGCAACAGTAGGGAAAGTGTTGGATAGCGGAGGGGTATAAATAACTATTCCCTCTCCAGTGAGTGCAACAGTAGGGAAAGTGTTGTATAGCAGAGGGGTAAAAATTACTATTCCCACTCCAGTAAGAGCAACAGTAGGGAAAGTGTTGGATAGCGGGGGGGTAAAAATTACTATTCCCACTCCACTGACTGCAACAGTAGAATAAGTGCTGGATAGCGGAGGGGTAAAAATTACTATTCCCACTCTACTAAGTGCAACAGTAGGATAAGTGCTGGATAGCGGAGAGGTAAAAATTACTATTCCAACTTCAGTGAGTGCAACAGTAGGATAAGTGGGGTAAAACATGTTATATTCCAATGTATTCATTTCTTAATTTAAAACAAACAAAATATCAACTACAACACAAAAGATTTTAAAAAAGAAAAAAAGAAAACATATATAAAAATATTACAAATTTACAAAATATAAAAACATATAATGTTAAAAAGATCCAACAAATACTTAGAAAGATTTTTTTTCTTTTTATTTAAAAATAATTTACAAACAAATAACTATTTTTAATAGAAATTATTTATAATCAAAAACATGAATTATTACATAAATGTAATCTTTTTTATTTCCTACCCTATAACACCACAAAATTCACAACACACATCTAAATTTATAACAAAATGTACCTCCATAGTTAACATAATTATTTATCAATTAAAGAAATATAATTGATTGAAAAACTAATTAAAACAGATAAAAATTAATTTACTCCCCAAACGTTACCCCTATAAAAGGAAACCCACACACAAAATAAAAATAAACAATTACCATAAATATTTATGAATTGATGAATTAATAATAATGATCAACTCATTATTAATTAATTAAACATAAATAGCTTTCCACCCTCTATCCCAATAAACACCACAACCCACACCTAAAAATCATTACACAATTTCCATAACTAACTTAACATTAATAAATGATTAATTAACAACAACTTATTAATTAATTTAAAAGGTATTACTTCCCACCCTTTACCGCTATAAACCCCACAACTCACATCTAAAATTAATTACAGAATTGCCATATTTAAATTTTAATTAATTAATTAGCATTAATTAACAAATAATTATTAATTAATTATAAATAAATTACTTCCCACCCTATTCCCCTATAAACCGCTCTTAAAAAAAACCACAATTAACATAATTAATGACCAATTAATTAATTATTAATGATTAACAAGCAATTAATAAATAATTAATATTAAATTAATTCCCACAATTAACACTATAAAATATAAATTAAATAAATATTAATAAATAAAAAATATGAATCAATTTATTATAATTAATTTACTTCCCACTCTATTCCCCTATAAACCCACAACCCACTACTAAAAAAATGACACAATTAACATAATTACCAATTAAAATATAAATTAAATAAATATTATTAAATAAAAAATAAATCAATTTATTATAATTAAATTACTCCCCACTCTATTCCCCTATAAACCCACAAACCGCCCCTAAAAAAATTACACAATTAACATAATTACCAATTATTTAATTAATAATAATTAGCTACCAATTAATAATTAAATAATAAATTAATTCCCACAATTAATGCTATAAAATCTAAAGTTAATAAATACTAATAAATAAAAATAATAATTTATTATAATTAAATTACTTCCCACCCTATTCCCCTATAAACCCACAACCCGCTACAGAACTAAAAAACGCAAAATTTTATTAAAATAAAATTAACTACTAAAAATTTAACACATATTAAAAAACAAAAGCAATACTTATACAAAAAAATAGTTCACATACATTTTTAAAATACATACTAAAATACATAACACTAATTAAAACATCGATATTTTAAACAACTATATTTTTGCAAACGATATTAATGACTTCGATATTTTCAAAAATTATATTTCTGACCTCCAAGTCGATATTCATGACCACGATATTCTTGCTGTCGATATTTCTGCATCACGATATTTCCAACTCGATATTTGTGTATGTCGACATTTAAAAGTCGATATTCTGTCTGTGCACCCGGACAGACACAGAAGTCGCAATTTTAGAAAAGGGTTGTATCACCCACAGTGACATATCTAGGGCATACGGTGCGCGACCCACCACCTTCCTAATCGTGTGTTCCCACATCTCAGCGACTTGACGGATTATGTAAGGGCATGTAGGGGGCACCCTCTTCCCCAGCATCAGGAGGTTAGGAAGTGAGCCTTCCGTAAAGGTTCCTGCCAGCAGACTTTTCTCCCAGTTTCCGGCCTCATCCAGCCAGTGGACTGCATGTTGTAACTGGTAGGCCATGTAGTAATACTCGAGACATGGCACCTCCAAGCCCTGTCCTCTGCAATGTGGCCAAGCTCACCCTTTTACGCTTAATGCCCCATAGCAGGTCAACTAGCAGGCTATCTAATATTATAAACAAACGCTGGGGTATTCTATAGAGGGAGTGCTGCATCGCGTAAAGGCATCGGGGCAAGATGATCATTTTCGTTATGGCTATCCTTCCCATAAGGGACAGAGGCAGCTCACGGCAGAAGTGCACCGAACTCCTAATTCCATCAATCACCTTCTCTATATTAGGCGTCAGGTATCCTTCGGGCGTGACCACCAGTTTAATCCCTAAATATCTGGGTTCCGTCTCCACACACGGGAGTCCCACCTCCAGCAGCACCCCATGTGGTCGTAGGGCCAACCGTCCAATCGGGAGTAGTTTCGACTTTCCAGGATTTATTTGTAATCCCGATACATTACCAAACCCTTGTAGTATGTTTAATAATATAGGAATCGCATGAGCGGATTGTTGGATATACACTAGGGTATCATCCGCATACATTGAAATCATGTGATTAGTAGCTCCCAGTGGGACTCCTCATGCATTTAATCCCCTTCTTAGAGCCGCCGCTAGTGGCTCCATTGCCACCGCAAACAGGAGCGGCGACAGAGGGCATCCCTGCCTAGTGCCGCGCTGTGGTGCAAGAGCTCTCGACACCAACCTCCCCATTCGTACTCTAGCGCAGGGGGCCGAATATAGCAACTGTGTCCATTTAAGGCACTCCGCACCAACTCCCATTATTCGCAGGACCTCCCAGACATAAGCCCAATTCACTGAATCGAAGGCTTGGTCTATGTCTAATAACGTCAAGGCGTGATCATCCTGACCTAAGGTGGGAGAATGCCATGTATGAGCAAGCCTTCGCAGATTATGGGTGGTACTACGCTTGGGGATAAAGCCCGTCTGGTCAGGATGTATTAAGTGCTGCATATGTGGCAGGAGCCGGGCTGCCAAAAGTCCGCTCAGGTTTTTATATCTATATTTAACAGTGAAATTGGTCGGTACGAACCCGGCAGCCGGGTGTGCCTGTCTGCCTTGGGAATCATAACTACTACAGTCTCTCGCATGGAGGCTGGTAGAGTTTGCTCTGTAAGCGCTTCATTATATACCTCCAAAAGGCGGTCCACCAGCAGCGGTGCAAACTTCTCATAGAACTCGGACGGGAACCTGTCACTCCCGGGCCTTTTCGCCCTTTTCAAACCTTGAATGGCCGCCATTAATTCTTCTTTAGTGATCGTGGTATCAAGCACTTGTCTCGCCATATTGTCTAAGCGGGGTAAGCCCAGTATTCTGTCGGGGAGGGTTACGGTCCGATGCCCCATCCAACACACAATTAACGTCCCCCATCATGATCACCCCCACGCCTAAATATGGAGTTGCTGCAGCCATTACATCATGAAAGAAGCTCTGGTTATCTGAATTTGGAGAATATACATTGATAAGACAGATCTCTTGGCCATCTAGCCTGCCATGTAGAATTACATAACGCCCCTCTGGGTCCACCACATGATGTAAATGTTGAAAAGGGACCCCAGGGGCCACCCAGATAAGGGCCCCCCTTGCAAATCCTGAATAAGAAGTGGCGTATATCTGCCCTCTCCATCTCTGCTTTATATAAGGCAGTGTATCTCCCCAGACATGAGTTTCTTGGAAGCATGCTATAGATACTCTATATCATCGTAAGTAGGCTTACACCCATCTCCGCTTTTCAAGCATTGCCATACCCCGCACAGTCCAGGTAAGCAATTTCATTATGGGGGAAACCATTGTGATTCGTGGTTAATATTGTCTCTTGGTTCCCACCCTTCCACCCTCCACAGAGATTGGCCACATAGCAATAGACTGTATCCCCAACACGGAATTGTTGAACTTCCCCTAAATCTTTGCACAACAAACATAACTGGTTGAACCCCCAACTCCTCCCCCTACCCTCTGGGAAGTGGCACGGGTCCATCCCTCCCGATACCTCGGGGAGCTAGCATCCAAATCCCCCGCCCTATTCCAACCTCTCCAGGATCCCCTTGCAAATTAACTATCCACTGCATCATCAGCCATAGTTGTATGCTGCTTATTGTTAAAGCTTTCAATGGGCAGTAGCCACGTTCTTTTATAGAAATGCATTGCAAGTGGCTGTGCACTCGTCGGGGTGCAAGGTCATGGCCTCTAGCTCCCCGGACAGTACACAGCCTCTAACGGGGAGGTGTGGTTCCTCCCAGGTCACAAGGGCTCAATACTCTACGGGTCCCCCACTGAAAGCACATTTGAAGTGAGTTCCCAATGAATACTTATCTGAACGTTCCGATAGGTGTCCTTATATTTCTTCCAATCAGTGTCATCTTAGGAAACATTAGAGTCAGGTACTATATCCGATGAGGCCATATCAGAGTCAGATAGCCCCTCCGCCATTTGTACAGTGCCATCTGCGCACACCCTTACACGTCCTGAACCGCCGGCGTCTCCAGATGGTCGGACATGCCCGGCATTAGGATCTGATGGTCCCGGTGTCTTTGTTAGTCTAGGCTGTGATTTCCGGAAGGTGCCTGGCCTCCCTGTGGTGTCCATCCAGTCAGATGCCTCTGCCGCCAAGAAGAAGAACAGAGCTTTGCCTTCGTGTTCAATCCGTAGTTTGGCTGGAAAGAGAAGACTATACTTTATCCCAGCCTCCCGCAATCGTCTCTTGACCGCCATGAAGGTTCTCCGTTGATCTTGCACCCGTTGTGTATAATCAGGGTAGATTGCGATCGGATGACCATCAAAAAGCGGAACCTCCTTTGTGCTGGTGGCTTGCAGGAGCACGTCCCGATCCCGGTAGTTAAAAAAGCGGGCAATAATGGCTCTCGGCTGGGCCCCAGGTCGCAGTGCAGGGACCAGTCCTCTATGGGCCCTCTTGATGTTAAAGAACTTAGACGTTCTCCCGGGCGCAAGAGACTTCGTGATCCATTCCTCCAGAAACAGTTCAGCCGAGGGACCCTCCACTCACTCCGGAAACCCCACGAAGCGTAGGTTGTTCCTTCTCGATCGACCATCCTGATCTTCGGCCCGGTCGCCAAGTTTAATCGTCTTTTTCTGTAGGTCCATTACCATTTCCCTGAGCGACTTCACTCCCGACTGAAGGATCTCTACATGTTGTTCCGTCGTACTGACTCTATCAGACACCTTGCGTAGGTCACATAGCAGGAGGTTGACATCAATGGCTACCGCATCTTCCTATTCACCATGTCCTCTCTAGTAAACTGGATTGCCGCCAGGATATCGGTTAGTGAAGAGTCTCGTTGGGCTACGATCGGAACCTCCTCAGTATTGTCACCCTCCCACAGGTCCTACTGGTCTGCCACCTGAGGTAAGGGCTGCACATAATTCAAGATCTTGTTGGTCTGCGCTCGGTTGGATTTTTCTTTCACCATGTTGGTCCAGCCCCGACTATACCTCTCAGGATCTAAGCGGTTTAAATAACACTTCGGGCGCTGGCGTTCTCTACCACCCTCATTATCTCGACTTGCGTGGGGCCACCCCAGAGATTCAGAGGCCTCTGCGTGTTCTCATCCATCAACAGGAGCAGTTCTTCCCTCCAAAAGAGAATTGCCCTTTGAGGGGTCCAATCAGTCAGGTACACTCCCTCTCCGGTACCCCCCCAGGCGGTCTTGTGAGTAGTCGGCCATCCCACGTGATAACTCTGCCTCCACCGGTGGCCCAGGAGGTGATGCTCAGTGACAGCAAGCTACCAAGTACAGGGGAATCCCTCTAACAACTGATGCATGCGCCTCTACATTCGATCTCAGGGTCCCAAGACACTCACCAGCAGCTCCAGGGTGCCTCGATATGCCTTTGCCGCAATGTGGAGCTCCCCTTACTGTGCCAGGTCTCCTCCGAGTAGGCCTGATCCCGCTTGCCAGAACCTTGGTAGGCCTCAGTCTCTCTGCAGACTCCCACCAGACCTCGGCTCCTGGGGCTGAAATTAAACCGGGACACAACGAACCGTGTCCAGGCGCCGCTCTTATCACCGGAAGCCTCCCGGTCAGCAAGCCTCAATCCAGGTCAGGGGGTCTGTTCGGGCATCCGCTCCCGGTCCTCTGCTGCCGTCCGTTCACTCTTCCGGCCGCCCTTTGTGCATCGGAGGCCGTGACTCCGTCGATGTCCACCGAGGGCGAGCCCCGGACCAGGGTCGTGTGCCTCCCGGGTCGGGGACAAGGTCAACCGCACCACAATACGCTGCTACTACGGCGCCAAGGAGGATCACTGGGCGCCGCTTCCCCTTTCCGGATTTGGCCGCAGAGCCGTCGGCATCGGCCCAAAATGGCACCTTCGTCTCCCCGGCATCTGTGCTTTGTCGTCTGTTCCACGGCACCAGCGGGTTAAATTACGCTTTTTCATCGCCCCCAGGGGCAGCGCTCAGCCTCAACAGCAATCGTGGGGTCGATGCTAGAATAGCATCGCAGGATAATAATGGATCTCCCTGTTTTCCAGGAGGAGCGTTGAGCAACCACATCTTACTCTGCCATCTTGTCGGCCACCCCTCCCCTGGAACATGATAATGTCACCTTGCTTGCATACTCCAAAATCAATTATGCAGCTACCAGAACTGGGAACAGTTTGCATGGCACATTGAGGGGGCAAGCTTATGTGTGGCCCCATGGCAAATACCAGCACAACAGACTTAATTCCCCTAGAAAAAATACCTGACTCTGTTGCTGGAAAAGTTTGTAGGCTGTACATCTGAGTAACCATACAGGAAGAAAATATACATCTGCCATCACAAGGGGATGAAGTTTGTGTCACCAACCAAGCAAAGCACCTTAGGGCAGGCAGCCTTGGCTGTGGAACATCATTATGGCTAACATTCTGGTGATTGAGCTTTTATCCTCTCAGGACCCCCATCGGCAGAAGCACCCAAGTGGAGACTGTGGGTGGAAAGTTTGAGATGTACTTGCCTGCCAAGGCAGTGGAAGACACCAGGAGGAGAACACTATTGCTACATCTAACTGGTGCAGACGTCTATTAGATATCTTGGCCACTCTCTGAAGCAGGCCCCCCTACACCTATGAAAGCATGTTCACAGTGCTCAGAAACCACTTCGAGCCCAGGGAAAACCCTGATTACCAGTGCTTCCTATTTTGACAGGCCTGGTGGGAGCCAGAAGAATCTGTAGATGCTTTCTACACAAGACTCAAAGAGTTGGCGAGCATGTGCATGTTCCAAGATGCGGTGGTGGAGATAAAGTCCCAAATTATCCTGGCCTGTGCCTCGTTGAAGCTGAGGGAACAAATCCTCCAGGAATCTAGAAACCCCCTGCAGGACATTATGACATTAAGGTAATAAAAAGAACTGTCAGTAACCAGAGCATCCCATATGGAAGCGGTCTTGCAAAAAACCATTAAAGCTGAGTCGATCAACCAATTTACACAGGTTAAGCCTACAGAGGAAACAAAAGTCTCCCAGACTGTCATGCAGCCACTCACCTGTTATGGTTCTTAATGCTGCGAGGGTAAGCTGGAGTCCAGAGAATAGAGCTCCCAAGTCCACTACCAGATGCCCCGCAGCCACAACTGATATGTTTA
Source organism: Calotriton arnoldi (assembly GCA_963921515.1). Taxonomy (NCBI): domain Eukaryota; kingdom Metazoa; phylum Chordata; class Amphibia; order Caudata; family Salamandridae; genus Calotriton; species Calotriton arnoldi. The sequence goes on from CAWUFW010019996.1 coordinate 84,237, forward strand.
ATGCAGTGCATGCAGGAAATCCAACAGTGGAAAGGGAAATGGGATGGTAGCAGAGAGGAGTCGTTTGTAGCAGCTGCAGACTTCAATTACATAGCGTTGGTAGCAGTCCAGAACAAACACACAGGTAAGTCTAATGTCATTTACATTTCATGCAAGCCACCAAAGTGGTCCCTCAGGGCTCTATTCTGAGCCCCACCCTATTTAATATAAACATGAAACCCCTGGCTGACGTCATTAAAAGGCATATGGTTCAAGTGGTGTCGTATGCCGAAGACACCCAACTAATTGTAAATTTGCCGGACCCCACTGCCATCACAGCAATAGGTTTAAGGCCTGCTTATCTGAGGTTGCAGTTTGGATGACAGACAATTGCTTAAAAATGAATGCTAACAAAACGGAGATCTTACTGGTCGGAAGAACTCCCTCTATTTGGACATCAGCTTGGTGGCCAGTGTCTCTGGGGGAACCCCCAGCTCCTAAACTCAAGGCCAAGAACCTGGGAGTAATCTACGATTCAAAATTAACTTTTGAAGACCAAAGTAGGAAAACGGCAGGGAAATGCTTTGGTACCCTTAAGATTCTGAGAAAAATCCTCGATCTAATTCCCACCAGATCTCGGAAAACCATAGTTTATGCACTTATCACCTCCCAGCTGGACTACGGGAATGTACTTTACCTAGGCGCCCCCAAAGGGAGTCTCAGACTGTTGCAACGAGTTCAGAATGCAGCAGCTAGACTGATTCTAAATCTCCCGAAAAGATCGTCAGTTTCCAGCGCCCTTAACTTGCTACAATGGCTTCCAGTTACGAAAAGAATCCGCTTCAAAGCTTTATGCATATGTCGCCGCATCTTAAACAAACAGGGCCCCAGCTATCTTCACTCTTTAGTTCAAAAATATGTTCCTGCTCACAATCTCAGATCCTTTGATGCCAATCTGGCAATGGTGCCTAAGGTCAGGAGGGCTAGAATGGGAGCTAAATATTTTGCCTATATAGAGCCCAAAGTATGGAACTCCCTTCCCAGGGATCTCAGAGACTCCCCCTCGGAAACTGATTTTAGGAAGAAATTGAAAACATGGATCTTTAGCAACGACTTTCAAATTTAATTAACTCTGTTTAGGGCCTTCCCTTTTGATATCTAAGAATCTTTACTATTTCTTCTCCAATGAGAATTAAGGGTCCAGCACGGGGACACACTGTCCGGTGTAAGCATGCACTTTATAAATGATCTAATTATTATTATTATAAAGTTCAGAAGTGGCAAATGTTCTATTTATTCTCCTTTTTTCTTCTTTCTTCAGTGGAACTGCCTCGAGTTGTAAGTGCCGCCGAACTCAGGACAGCTGACAGCAGACCTTCAGGACGCTCGCCGGTCTTGGAAATCCACCCACTGTGATTTCTGGAATTGCAAACACATGTTCCAGACTGGGCGTGACTTAAATAAGCAGCTGTACCCAAGGTGGCTGTGGCTCTCATGAGATTTGGTCAAATCTCGCAGGAGCTGGGTCTTAATACAACTATGCATATTTAGAATCTGGGAGCATACTGGGCAAGCCCTACTGCTAACTCAGTCAAAGTCTGGGCTCAGGCATATTGTGAAATTGAGGCACTAGTTCCCTTTAACTATTGCTAGTAGGTAGCCCCTGCTGTGGAACTTGAAAATTTAAATGGCTGTATAATGGGAGTTTCAGCTTCAACTTTCTTCTGGGTCTGCTCAGTTCTTACTGTGGGTGTGCATAGAGTTCAGGCCCGACACAAACAGCATGGTGTCCCTGTAGGTACTGCGGATGGGTAGCTCACCTCCTAGGCAGTGTTCCCCTAACGTACGCGCTTGCTCGCCCGCGCAGCCACCCTTTACATGCCGTGCAGTACGAGGCTTTGAGCGCGCATAAAGATAGATCAGAAGTTGTCTTTATTATTCCCGTTTTAAGCGAACAGGTTTCTTTTTCATGTTTTATTAGCATCCGGGCGACCGCATTTCGAGAAAAGCTCACACTTTGTTAAGTGCAGTTTAATAATTATGACATGCTGCTGCACCTTTTGACCTCGTAATCCCTACGCGGTCTGATTACACGTTCTACTGTTGAGGGTCTGCTGTATAAGGTAGCACAAAGCAGCTCATAAATTCCTGTGTGCTACATGTGACCAATATATAACGACGCAGTGCTGCAAAAAGTACTTCAGAAACATAACTGAATGTGCTTATTTGTTGATGCAATGCTCTTTGACAAGCCACTTTGTATTAACAGGACAGTGTGCAAAGCCCATCTGCGTGAAATGAATGGATGTTTTTTAAATGTAATAATAAGTATCAATGGGAGAGAGAGGAACGGAAAGTGGCTAGTTCACTTCCCCTAGTATATATGTGAGAATCAAAAAGAACTAGCTATTGAGTAGAAGCTCGAGATGTGTGTTCTGGAATAAGGAAAAAACATTCGTTTTTTATGAAGGCCCTCACCCACCAACCTAGTTGGTGGCATGCTTCATCATCGGGCCCCACCCAGGGCACTGAGTGTGCCTAGGGTGTGCTACGACGCCTGACTACAGCGGAGCGGGTTTTGCTTAGTGAGTGTGCGGTGATGGTGTTGAGAGTGTAGGTTAAAAACTGTCCTAAGGGTCCCAGTGTCCACAAGGGTTATTTTAATGGTGGGCCCTTGGCAGTGTTAAAAACAAGGCGGCGGATGTGAGTGGAGGTGACTATGAACTCCCACATCCAGTGTGGTGAACATGTTTCAGCCAGGCCTCTTGTTAAATCTGGCTTTCATCAGGACCTTATGTGAAGAGGGAATTTAAAAAGGTGGTCTACAGAATATGTGTGACCAGCTAAGTGACGCACTCGCTAAGGTGCGATATATGTGAGAGGATAATTTCTTCACATATATCGCACCTTAGCGAGTGCATCACTGCCAAGGGCCCACCATTAAAATAACCCTTGTGGACACTGGGACCCTTAGGACAGTTTTTAACCTACACTCTCAACACCATGGGTGGGGCCCGATGATGAAGCATGCCACCAACTAGGTTGGTGGGTGAGAGCCTTCATAAAAAACGAATGTTTTTTCCTTATTCCTGAACACACATCTCGAGCTTCTACTCAATAGCTAGTTCTTTTTGATTCTCACATATATACTAGGGGAAGTGAACTAGCCACTTTCCGTTCCTCTCTCTCCCATTGATACTTATTATCCTAAGCAGCGCACCGCTGTGAGAGCACACACACTAAAAACATCCGCTAACCAACAATGCGGAAAACCCGGGTTTGACCTTCACTGACGATGACGTCAGTGAAATCCTCGCCGACCCCTCTTTTCTAGCAGACATAAACATATCGCAGACCATAGCCCAAACAACAGATTGGGAAATGTTAACTGAGAAAAAGCGCAACAGGATCCGCACGATCCTGCACGGTGTCATCCTCACTGAATACCTCCGCACCAATACTGCTCCCAAAGGCTTATTAGTGACCAACGCTCCCAGGATCTTCCTGGAGGATGCTTCCTTCAGGAAGGACTGGGCACAGATCGCCTGGCACTGTACCAGAGATTGGCTGGCACTCATAATCAAAACTGCCAAACGACTGTCTGATGCCATGATCATAGACATCCAGGCCACAGAGAGCCATTTCAAGACAACCATAACATCCTTCAAGAAAAAGCTGGCGGAGTCAAACAAAGAAATGACAGAATATAGAGAGTATCTTACTCAGTCTAAGATTACCAAGTTTCAAAAGGATTTTTTTTTAAATTTTACAAAAAAATATATTCTTACGCTGATGACAATTACACAGCCCCACAAAAACAGGATAGGTCTTCTGACACTTCCGGAGACAACACCTCAATTTCCTGCGACTCGAGCACAGGCTCCTACAAATCTAAAGGCAGGGGATGAACACCACGATGGCAACAACCCTGGGGTGCGTTTCAACATCAAGGCCAGAACTCTGGACCACCGCCTTTCGCCCACCCGCCCCAGAATCCATACTTCGGATGGCCCCCCGTGTATCACCCTGGACCACAAGCCTACTACCAACACAACCAAAGGCTACCATTTTTAGGACAAGGCCGGAGATCGAGAGGACGGAGAAGGAACCAGCAGCAGGTACACTGGGCGGAGGAAGAAGGACCAGTAAGCGCCAACACCAGGAACAAGACGAGGGAACCTCAACTGGGACAGAGCGGACAACGCTAGTAATCCAGGACTCCAAACCAGCCTCCTTGGTATTCAACCTATCCTCAACCCCTCTCACACCCACGGAAGAAGAGGTACTCAACAAAGGACTTTCCTTCGTTCCTACCACACGGCTGGACAAATTTCAACTTCACATGGAACTGGCGGAATTCTTCCGCAAACTTAAGCTAAAAGCATTCTTTGAGAAGCAACCCCCTACAGAATTAATCACTGACAACAACGAAACAGGCTTGAGAACTAAGTCCACTTTTCTACCACCTCCATCAGGCATCCCTGTGGAAATAGCAACCTTCGAACAAGTCGTATACAACGAGGTTGAGAACATGGACCAATCAAGAGCCTACAACAACTTCTCTAAACACGACAGGGAAGCTGTACGCAAACTACAAGGGAATCCTAATATAATCATCAAACCAGCAGACAAAGGGGGAGGAATTGTTATTCAGGACAAGCAAGACTATACCACTGAATGCTGTAGGCTACTCAGCGACGGACGCAATTACAGACGTCTGAAGGAAGACCCTACGAATACGTTACGAGCCACAACAACATCCTTAGTCGAATCAGCAGAGGCTAACCAGCATATCTCCAAAGAGGAGGCAGACTTCTTATGTACTAAGAAGGCCAAGGTTCCTTACTTCTACACAGTGCCAAAGATACACAAAGAGGCAAGACCACCTCCCGGACGACCCATCGTCTCAGGGATCAATTCCATTTTAGAACCTCTTTCCCGGTTCTGTGACTTCTTTCTGAATCCACTGGTACAGAGGGCATCTACCTACATCAGGGATACTAAACATCTGCTGAATCTTATTAAAGACATGAGTTTTGACCCTACTTCGCAACTTCTAGTGGGGTTGGACATCGAGAGCCTTTACACTAGCCTCCCTCAGGATGCCACACTGAAGGTTCTCCACGACATGCTGATGGAGACTACCTGGGAATACACCACCCCCAGAGAGTTCATTTTGCAATGCGCCACCTTAGCTCTGAAGGAGAACTACTTCAAGTTCGAAGGTGAGTTCTACCTTCAGACGAATGGCACGTCCATGGGCAGTATTTTTGCCCCAAGCGTGGCCGGACTCTATGTGTATCATTTTGAAAAAACGCACATACTACCAGCCTCCAACCCATATACCAACAACATCAGGTTATGGCGTCGTTACATAGACGACATCCTCATGATCTGGGCTGGCTCACAAGAGTCACTAACTACCTTTCTCACTTGGCTCAATGAACGTGACCCCTACTTACGGTTCACCAGCACTGCCAGTGCACACAGCATAGCCTTCTTGGACCTTACCATTGAAGCAGAAGCAGGAACCCTTAAGACCACCACATACTACAAACTGACTGCTAGGAACTCATTGTTACAGTTTTACAGCTTCCACACTCGACCTCTTAGGGAGAACCTCCCATTTGGCCAATTCCTCCGCATACGGCGGAACTGTAGCCTCACCTCGGATTACCAGAGACAATCTGCAGATCTGGCCTTTAAGACTACAAGAACGAGGATACCCCAATAAGATTGTCCAAACCACTAAGAAACGCGCTCGCAATCAGAACAGGGCTGCACTCCTTGAGGACAACATACGGAGTGATACCACCGCCCCGCTCACATGCGTTACTACCTACAATGAGGCTTCCAACAGAGTAGCGAAAATAATACGAAAAAACTGGCACATTTTGAACATTGGGACAAGAAACTGGGACCAACCCCTCTTTGCATATAAAAAGGCAAGCAGCCTTAAAGATCGATTGGTATCTACCCGTCCAAGGACACACCAGAGCCTTACTACCAACACAGTCCTTAATGCCTGGGGTTTACCCAATGTAGTCGGACACTACCCCTGCGGTGACTGCAGTGTCTGTCATCTGACACAATCCACAAAGACACTAAATCTGGAGCCAGGCAAGATATGGCGACAAGTTAAACACACCAACTGCAACTCGACCAACGTAGTATATCCTATTGAGTGTCCATGCAGACTCCGCTACGTTGGCCTGACGACACGCAAGGTGAGGACCAGGATTGTGGAACACCGCAGTACCATCCGGTGTAAAAAGAATACCAGCAAAATGACGGATCATTACATACAGAAAGGGCATACGCCTAATGACCTGTCATGGACAGTGATAGAACACATTGAGTGTCACAACACCAACAATGACAAATTCCTCCTCGCCAAGGAACAACGCTGGATATATCATCTCTCTACCCACAAACAAGGATTGAACGACAATATCCCATGGAACAGCCTGAACAACTGATACTCCACTGAGGCGATGAGACTCATTCTGGTTTCTTGGTACTCTGAGTACATACTTTTCAGATCCACTAAACTAAACCACACTGAGGTCAATAACCCGCAATACACTGGCTATGATACCACACTTGGCACAACACATAGTTGGCCTTATCCCGACAAGACTATGCGCCATACCGTCATTGCCAGCCCCGCGGGTCTTTTTCTGTGAAATCACCTAAGTAAGACAGCCGGTACCTCAACGCACCTACTGACACCACCTTGGTGTCTATACAAACGAAAATAATTTTTAATCCCCATTTTTAATTAACAGAAGATGCGGTGCCACTGCCTTACCATTGACACCACACTGGTGCTACGTTACCGTAACTAAGCGCTTTCTCACATCTTCTCTTAAGTTAACAAAAACTACACATAATGAGAACTACAAGAATGTAGTCTCTTTTCCCTTTCTAACAACACCCAGGCAGTATATGTAAATTACCTAATTAAGGGAGCGCAGTCACTTCACCTCCTTGTTGGGACTTTTTGCCGCCTTTAATATAATTCACTGCTCCGATACATTTTTTAGGTCAGACCATGCCGGTAGCCCAAATATTTTTGTGTAATGTCTCCCTTGAAAGATAGAGAGAGGGACACGCCCACACATTTCTAGTTGTCAGCCTTCCCCTACATACACGCAGCTAGTTGTCTGTCTTCTGTTTCTACCCTTTCTTTCACAGACGCTACTCACATTGGGCAGGAGATTGCCTTCACCTGTGAATCACGGAGGGTACTTAAACCCCGCCACGACCGGGTGCCAACACCGACGGAGTTCCGATGCAGGCCAAGTAGGTTTGACACACGGGTCTCGTGCTTTGACGAAGTAAGTGGGGATGCCGGGGGAATTTTTCGCTGCAGTCTTTGACCACGGGGGTCTTTTCCGAAAATCATACTACTGCATCAGCCATGTTTTATATGTCTTTCTTCTTTTTCCTTTGTACACTGCCAGTGTGTGACTAAAAGCCGGACCCCCTCCCGGAACTCATGAGGTTTTTCTCTGATAACACCAGAGTAAGAATTGATATGTTTTTATGTATCCCTTTGCACTATTGCCACTCTAGTAAATTCATGCATTTTTCGCTATTGATTTCTGGGCACAATAGCGCATATTGCTCAAACGACCATTATGCATCACATACCGTCACGTACCGTATCTCACTACCGCTTATATCCCGGTTAGAGCACGGGCACGACGATATGGAGTCACATAACTTGGATGTGCCTTATCTGAAGCTAATCACCATATATGTGTGTCTGTTTGTTTGTTTTATGTGTTATTTACCCATTACATGTACAAAACCGCTAGAGGAAATTATCCTCTCACATATATCGCACCTTAGCGAGTGCGTCACTTAGCTGGTCACACATATTCTGTAGACCACCTTTTTAAATTCACTCTTCACATAAGGTCCTGATGAAAGCCAGATTTAACAAGAGGCCTGGCTGAAACATGTTCACCACACTGGATGTGGGAGTTCATAGTCACCTCCACTCACATCCGCCGCCTTGCTTTTAACACTGCCAAGGGCCCATCATTAAAATAACCCTTGTGGACACTGGGACCCTTAGGACAGTTTTTAACCTACACTCTCAAAACCATCACCGCACACTCACTAAGCAAAACCCGCTCCGCTGTAGTCAGGCGTTGTAGCACACCCTAGGCACACTCGGTGCCCTGGGTGGGGCCCGATGATGAAGCATGCCACCAACTAGGTTGGTGGGTGAGGGCCTTCATAAAAAACAAATGTTTTTTCCTTATTCCAGAACACACATCTCCAGCTTCTACTCAATAGCTAGTTCTTTTTGATTCTCACATGTTTTTTAAATGTAACATGTATTTGTTCTTCTGATAAAATGGCTTGTGTAGCAATAAGAGTCCAACTTGCATGATCTAATATGAATAACTGACACAGATATAAATAGCACTGTGTTTGTGATTTCCCTCTTTAAAACAATTTATCAAATAGTGCTGTGAGAAATGAGTGGTTCCTATCCCGTTAACAGGCTCGCCTCCTGCCATGTCAGCAATGCTTTCCAGTTTACATTGTTTTATTTCATCTTGCGTTCCCTAGGTGTACTTGCTTTCCCAGGTGTGCTTCTGTACTTTCTTAATGCAACACATAGCTCTTGTATATTGCATACTATGCTCTGAGTGCCTTCTGCATGACTGGGTGAGCTTAACTTGTGGATGCATGTTAATGACTGGGCACGATTGGGAGGCCTGTAGTTGCACACTACATGATAATCATCCATGGCCTCTTTGTAGAGTGCACAGGGTAATGGTCACATAATTGGTTATTGTAATTTCCATTTTATGTGAAAGACTAACAGACGGGGAGACTATAGAGGAAAGTAGTGTGAAAAGAAGAACAGGAGTTAACAAGACACTATGAAGATGATTACCCCTTCCACAGACATGAGTAATGCTTAATTAAGTCTAATATTTTCAGAAATGAAATATTTTCATTCTAATTATGTACAAAAAATGATTGTTGTTCCTCATTTATCAGATGCTGCCGACAAGCATTGACAATAGTTCTGGCTTGCTCTAGGTGTATGTTGATCTAAATGCAATAACAGAAACCTCAGTGGCACCCAAATGCTGGTCAGGCAGCACACTGTCTGAAGCACAGGGTTTTGCTTTACATGCTTTAACCCAGATCCTTAATTACAGAGGCAATGCATTTGGAATGGAATCCTACTTACACTTTTTGGTAGCATCCGTTTTTGTTCAGACCTCCCCACCCCACACACATTTTATTTGATCCCACTTTCAGCATGGACATCATTAAGGGGTCGCAGCTGCAACCCCTGGCTTGCCCTTTGTAACCCCTGGCACTGCTTTTACGCCCCTGACTTCAGAGGTGGCAGTCAGTGCCAGGAACACAGGGGCAGCTCGTCCTTATGAATACTGGTTAAGGCACCACTTTCCTTGTTTTCAGTCAGTTTTTTTATTACACTAATAGTGAATAATATATTATTCACTATTTATTTATTTAATTAATTTGTAAGGCGCAACAGCTACCCAAAAAGTGTTTCCCGGCGCCAAGCAGAACAAAGACCAGATGTTAAGATTTAGTAACAAAATCATTTGTTAAAGAGCCAGGACTTTAGTGCTTTACGAAATTGAACGTAGACTGTTTCGTTCCGGATGGCAGTGGGAAGGGCATTCCAGAGTGAAGGACCAAGAAAGGAAAAAGAGCGCCCACCCATTCGAGAAAGCCTAAATCTGGGAACGGAGAACCTTCCCTGAGAGGATGAACGTAGGCAGCGGGACGGGACATACAGTTTGGCTAGGGAACGTAAGTAGTGTGGTGCAGTTCCAGTTTTGATCTTAAACATATAGGTCAGAGCTTTGAATCGAATTCGATTTTCCACCCTGAGCCAGTGCAAGTCTCGTAAATGGTTGGAAACAGAGGCGGTCCTAGGTAATTGGAGGAGAAGTCGGGCTGCGGAGTTTTGGACCATCTGCAGCTTGCGTGTCACCTCTTTGTTAGCGCCGAGATAAAGAACGTTGCCATAGTCCAGTCTTGATGTAATTAGAGCTTGGACTACCGTTCTTTTGGTGGACTCTGGTAGCATCCAAATGATCTTCTTGAGCCACTTGAGGATGGAAAAACAAGTGGCAGCTACCTTCACCACCTGGACGTGCATTGATAACGAGTCATCGATGGTAAAGCCCAGGTTACGGACTTGGCAGGCGGGCTGAGGCAAGACACCCATCTCACATGGCCAATGTTGTGGGCTCCAAAGATCCTTGTCTTTACCGAGGATGAGCACCTCCGTTTTTCCCCATTTAACTTGAGACAATTCGACTGCATCCATAATGCAATTTTTCTCAAGCCAGATCGAAGAGGGGACTGCCCATTTGTTCTCACTGCAGAGAGGGAGAAGATGATTTGAGAGTCATCTGCATAGGATAACAAAGTCAGACCTGCCTCTTCAGCTACAGCGGCTAGAGGCCTCACATACAGATTAAAGAGCAGAGGGCTAAGAACAGAGCCCTGGGGGACTCCATAGGGTGATGAATGGATTTCAGAGCTGGCCTCTTCAGAAAAGACTTGGAAGGTACGGTTGGCCAGAAATGAAATTAGCCATTTAAGAGCCGGACCACAAATACCTAATGATCTCAGAGTATTTGCAAGGATGGAATGAGACACGGTATCAAATGCCGCACTTAAATCCAATAGGATAAGGGCAGCTGTCTCTCCATCATCCAGATGTTGCCGTAGTCTTTCCGTGATTCCCAATAGTGTAGTCTCAGTAGAGAAACCAGCTCTGAAACCTGATTGTGATGAGTGAAGTAAGCCTTGAGCTTCAACAAAGAAGGAGAAATGGGAGTAAATGTGCTTCTCAAGGATCTTAGAGAAGACCGGTAGTAATGAAATGGGTCGATAGTTCGATAAAGCAGCAGGATCTGCGTTGGCCTTTTTCAGAAGAGGAAGCACCATAGCGTGTTTCCAATCAGATGGAACTAGTGCTTCTTCTAATGAGAGATTCAGAAGATCCATGATGGTTTGCAGGGATGACGACTCTAATTGTTGGAGCACCGAGATAGGTAAAGGGTCCCTAGGTGACCCAGATTTGATGCTATGTAAAAGTTTGTTAAAAGAATCGAGGTTAAGGAGGGGCCAAGAGTGAAAACAGTTTGGAGATGGTGTGATCATAGGAGTCTGATTGGAAAGGATCAATGCCCTTGGGATCGGGGTGGGTGTACATTGAGAAAGGGTATCATGTTGCTTTAAGGGGAGGCCATCAGTATGTTTATTAGCTACTTCCGAATAGATATCCTCAACTTTTTGCACAAAAAAGTTGGCCAGCTCGTCGCATTGTTTTTTATTTAGTGGGGGAGGTTTGGATTGAATTTTTGATCCTGCCAACTCTTTCACCATATTAAATAGAATTTTCGAAGAATTCAAAGCATTAGTAATGGTGGAAGATACATAATTTGCACGAGCTGCTTTGCATAGCTTGTGATAAGCTTTAGTTGCTTTTTTGTAGATATTTTTAGATTCTAAGGCGTAGTCCCTTCTCCATTTCCTTTCCAAAACTTTTCATTTGGCTTTTTCAGTTTTTAATTCTTCATTGAACCACGGTGCCGGGATACGATGATTAAAATGTCTTTTAGGGAAACAGGGAGGCAGGTGTCAATGGCATTCAAAAGCCAGTCTTGCACTGAAACGGCAAGTGTATTCACTATTAATGTGGTATAAAAATGGAGTACAATTAGCTGGAATATGGCCCTATCTAGCAGCTTAGGGAAGTAAAAAATGCTTTTGAAAGTATGTTCTGTGCGTGCTTGTGGGTGAGAGTGTGCATATGTAAGAGAGAGTGTGTGTATGAGTGAATATGTGTGTATGTGTGTTTGAGTGAAAGTAAAGGTAAAATAGCGTGTGATGTCACTTCCGCTACCCCTGACTTTTGGTGAATTGACGTCCATGACTTTCAGTAAGATGTGTTTAGCTCAGAGGCAGGTAGGCAACAGACCTGGTGGTTCTGTTGCCTGCCTGCCTCAGAGTTAAACACATCTTACTGACATCTTAAAACCCTGCCCATTGGGAGTAACTCTATACAATGTAAAAGAGTCATTAACTGCAAATTAATTTACTAATAAATATCACTGGTCTCTTGCCTAATAGGAGGTGACAATGCAGACGACATTTGTAAATCTACTTGTTTTTTGTGACTATATACCCCATGGCCACTTTTGCCCTTTACTTCGAAGCTCAGCTCTTAAAGCTTAAAACAAAAAGGCTATAATATCATCACAACCAAAATCAATAATGAATTATCCCAGATGATAAAAAAATATTTGTGTTTCTTTATTGAAACTTTGTGTGGCCATATTGAAAGTTAGTATTACCATAAAAAGGCATGCATATTGTGGAAACACATTTAATGTTAGTATTTTGGGGTAAATAACTATATTTCTGCATTTGGCAAACCAAATTAAGAATTCACCTGCTCCAACCTCCTTGCATGTTCCCTCTTCCCTGGTGGAGCCTGGGTGGCGCTAAAGAATGAGTCATACAAATGATTGTGGATGTCATCCTAAAGACTTGCTTACTCTTCTTTCATTTATGTCTCTTACCATGATTTCATCAAGGGACTTTTGTACTGTATTTCAGATGTCACCGTAACTGAAACAATGTGCCACTACAGAATGAACCCTAACTAGATCATGGCCCTCTGATGGTCTTTGAGGCCGGGTGCCTGTGAAGGTGTAGGAGCTCAGCTCATCTCCTTCACAGTAGATCTGTATAGGTTTGAAATCACATTAAAACATGTGGTATGACCTCACATTAATCTGATCTGACTAAGGAACACGGATTCTCGTTCCATTTAACTTTCTCCATCCACACTCAAGGGTTAGGAATGACAGCCTGGCATAGGAATCCAGTCTGAGACTTTTCACACTGTTCTCCTTCATCTACTTGTGAGTGGTCCCTGATAAGGGGGCAAGGGACTGCATCATCTGCTCACTTTGATTAGCACTCTTTGCAGGCTTGTGAAAACCACCCTACTGAAGAGATGTGATGCACCATCTCAGACCCCATTGCCTTCAGTTGATTTTAGAAGTTAGGTCCATGAAAGAGGGCTTAACTAATTTTCTGGGTAATTGTGATAGACCCAGGATATCACTTTTAGGGTCAGATATGAAGCAAGCTCTCCAAATTAATCAAGTTTTGGCATATATTACTACTATGTCACATTGTGTTAAAACATATAATAATTAAGTTCAGTTTATATTGAATTGTTCAAGTTTGCTCTTTCTTTCTCATTATCTTAAAATAGCCTTTTGCTGGATGAAAGCATGCCATCATAAACCAAAATCCATTTTTAAACCTATTGAGGGAGCTTGGTATGCTAAGCATGCTTTACTAAAATCTGAATTTAATAGACAAACAACAGGGTCAAATCCTGCCATGGCTCACTCACCCCATTCACCCATTAAAGGTTGAAAAAATCACCACCACTGAATTGGGTCATTTTAAGATGGGTTATTAATGGATCAACAACAATGTAAAACAGTGGTCGCAAGTAATTTATATGAAAACCAAGTTTCTTATTACTGCATCCAGAATGTTCAGCATAACAATACAGAACTGTTTTGAATGGAGACATAGGTTCATCTTGAACTATTTTAAAATCAACAGAGAAGTTCTTTCTGGCTCTTTAATATAAATCTTCATAGACTTGTCCCCTCCCCCCCTTAAACAAGGTACCTCATGCACTACAATTTTACACTCAGGGGGCGCCTTGCCCTCTTTGAATGTCATGTATCTGAGAAAAGTACTCGCTCGCATGATGAACTGGTGCACAAAGCCCTGGCAGCAGTGCACAGAGACCCTTCATTGCCGCACACAGAGGAAAAAAATTAGAGGGAACATTGCTCTTAGGAGACTGCCTTGAATGGGAAAAGAGGTGTGCGTCATGCCGTAAAATGGATCACTTTGCAAAGGTCTGTTGCTCAATACAGCAACCTGAAATCAAGGACAGCCGCTAATGTGGTTGGTGGTCCACCGAGTGAGGATGGTTGAAGGAGACATGGATGACGATGAAGAGGATGAAGAGGATGGTACCGTGCATATAGTATTTACACTCGCCCTTGTCTGCTCTGAAGTCAGCTCTCCTCCGAAGTGTCAGATGGTGGTGGGAAATAAACCTGTGACTTCAATCATAACCACAGGTGCCTCCATTAACGTGATGGCCAAAGAAGAACAGAGACACTCACCGCACGACCAGCCCTCAAAATGGCCAAAGTCAGAGTCCACACTAATCGTCAAATCCAGCCACTGCCCCCAAGCTGATGTGTTCCTGACTGACATCTCACACTCTATATAATATCCCCACGAACTGGCAGTTGCAAGTGAAAGCTGCTTTCTCATGGGTCATAGGTCACTCCAAGGAGTCTGACTGCACAGGTGTTCCATTTGGCACATATGGGGCACCAAGGGATGGTACAAAATAAGAACTGCATTAGGGTAGAAGTGTAATTGTCACAATTGGACAGGCTGGTGAAAACAACAGTGAAAATGTGTCATCTGTGCCAGGATTCAGGGAACTCTGGTCCCCTGGCTCCTATCATAATTGTGAATGGCCTGAGGAGCACCATGGGACGGGGCATTGCCAACCTCTGTGGTCTTCCAGGCGCGAGATATAGCTGGTCGTGCTGGTGGGTGACTACTCAAAATATCTGGAAATGGAGGTAGTGTCTACTATATCATCCAGTGACGTCATACTCAAGTTGGGGAAAGTTATCTCCTCCCACGACCTGTTGCAGGAACTTCGAACTTCTTTTTTCCGTGAATATAGACAGACACTCGATGTGACCAGCAGGGGCACCCCTAGTCTGGCATGCATGGATCGAGTGGTCCTGGATGCCATTCCTCATCATTCCCGTTAGACATCTGGCCCCATCGAAGATGAACAGGTGCTGCGACACAGATGAAAGCGGAATGCAATCGCCAGTTGAAAGTGGCAGGATAAATCTACCGACCTGAAAGTGAGTGATGTGGTGCTGGTGCGAGATCGCTATCCAGGTAGTAATTTCAGTTGCCATTTAAGCTTTGCCCCTGGCTGGTAGTTTGCCAGAAGCAGGGCCGGCGCTAGGCATGGGCTGTGTGGGCCTCAACTCAGAAACATGGGGCCCCGTTTCTGTGTGAAAGGCCACACTTTCTCAGTCAGCTTACATGCTCCTCCAGGACCCCCTCCCCAAATCAATCACATCGCTAATGCATTTTTAAGCGAGGTGTCTCGACCTCGCTAATCAGGGCGTTGTGTCATTCCTAGAGGTGCAGTGGTGGGGGGTGGGGAAAGACTGGGTATAGGACGTGACTGCAGCAAGGCCAACAATTATGTCGGCTCTCAGGGAGAAGGGCGGGGCAGCACCTCTGTTAAAAACTGTGGTGAAGTCTTGTCTGCCCTTTGTGTATTCCGTTTCCAGGCAACAGAAGGCTCTTTTGTTTCCAGGACTAGCTGGACATTAACAGGTAAGGAGAGATTGATAAGGGGGAGAGGGAGCATTCAGCTCAGACTGGCACAGTAGGGCAGTGTTTAGCAAAGTGTCTCGCTACTGCTTTGAGGCACAGGGGAGGTGTTTCCCCATCCCATGTGCCTCGAAGCACTGGATCAGGCTACAAGGTTATCTGTGGGGCCCCTTTCACTGGGACTTGGGCCATTATCCAGTGCTGCGAAGCCCAGGGCAGGTGGGTTTCGCAGCATTCCATTAGGCTGCAAGGTCCAGGTGTGGGGCCCCCTTTGTAGGGCCTTGTATTCATTATGTAGTGCTGGGAGGCCCAGGGCAGGGGGGGCCCTGTCCTTGGCCTCATAGCGCTATACTATTAGATCACTACATTTTATTCCACAGAGGCATGTTTGCTTCCCAGACCAGGCCACCAGTGCTAAACTTAGAGGGCTAGAGGGGTAAATGCAGCTAAGTGCAGAAAACGTGATAACCACCCAATTTCCCCAGCAGGCAGCTCTGTGGCCCCTCTTTTCATGATTGTAGCAGATTAACTGCTCCATGACACACTTTGAGTCCCCCGGCCCAATTATGTCCCAGGGGCTGTGAATTAGTAATTTCTTGTCCATATAATTACTTGTAGGAGATTTCATAGATACAGTTTTGACAGCCCATGGTGAGTGCTGCTCCTTGGTCTTGTTTAACAGGGCAGTGAGGGTGGGGTGCAGGGGCAGACAGAAGGGATCTACTGTAGCTAGACAAGGTTTCTCATTGTGAAAGAGTGCAACACACTGTCAGCCAGCAGCCACGAAACCTCGCCATCTGCCTTTTCAAATGTAGAAATAGCAAGCAACTTCCTTGATATGATGAGTGGAAAGACATTGAAAAACCTATCCAGTGTAATGTGCAAAGGTATAGATGTATTCTCATGAACTACTCCAGTCAGGGCCACCCTTTATCCATAGGCCCCAGCCCCAAATCAGTTCCTTATGAAAAACCTCGAGGGTCCATACACATCCCAATTTTTTCGCTCTTCCTGCTGATCTCTGAAGAGATCCAAATGCAGCTGCACACATGATTGTTGAACATTTTTTAGTGCTACTCTGACCCTTTTTAGGGTCGAGCCTGCAAGAGCATGCGCTACCACATGCGTCTTGCTTGCGAGACACTGTTGTATACATAAAAGGACTTAGATCCCATCTGTTGCTTACCATTTGTTGATTTACGTGGTCAGGGCCGGACTGGCCATAGCGGGCACCAGGCGTTTCCCCGGTGGACCGCCAGGGTGGGGGCCGGTTTTGGGGCCCTGGGGGCCGTTTTTGTTACCGGGGTCAGCAATGTCGGCCCCCTGCAACAAAATGGAGCGAAACAGGCCCTAACAAACAGCTCGGCTGCACCCCCTCCCTCCGAGGGGGGCCTGGCCAAGCAGTTTGCCAGGGCCGGTTTCGGTTCCCAGTCCGGCCCTGTGCGTGGTACTCTTCTTTACAGCCTCGTAATTCGTCAAGGCAGACCTAACATCATTTCTGTTCCTCACTGTGGAGCAAGGACCAAGCACTGATTAAGTCAACTTAATCAGTGCCCGTCCACCGCTCCGGACGTCATTGAGGTACTATTCTATTCTGTTTAACTGTTAGTGCCCTGCAAATAGAAGGCATGTGACTGGCAAAAACGTGCCCAGCAGGACAAACAAAATTGCAAAGATTTATTTTCTATAGTCAAGTTTCTTTTATTTTACCAAGTCTTCTTTTCTTAATTTGCACTCATGCTTTCTTTTGTTTTTGCTCGTGGACACTGTTCTCAAAAGATGAGGATTATTTTATTGCAAAGCGACATTGTTTCTTTCGTATGTGTATTTTCTGAAATTATGCTTTAACACATAATTGTGCAGTACACCCCAATCCGCCCCACTCCAATCCACCCCACCTCACCCCACACCAATCCAATCCACTTCACTTAATCTAATCCACCCCAAACCAAACCAATCCACCCTACTCCACCACATTCCAATCCTCTCACTCCAATCAGCCCCACTCCAATTTACCCCACTCCAATCCAAAACAATCTGCCCCACTCCAATCCAAAACAATCTGCCCCACTCCAATTTACCCCACTCCAATCCAAAACAATCTGCCCCACTCCAATATACCCCACTCCAATCCAAAACAATCTGCCCCACTCCAATCTGCCCCACTCCAATCTGCCCCACTACAATCTGCCCCACCTCACTACATTCCACCCCACTCCACTCCAGTCCACACCACTCCTGTTCACCCCACTCCACTCCAGTCCACCCCACCCCATTTAAATCCACCCCACTGCAGTCCACCCCACCCCACTCCGGTTCACCCCACTCCTGTTCACTCCAATCCACCCCACCCCATTTTAAACCACCCCACTCCAATCCACCCCATTCAGTCCACCCCACTTCAGTCCAATCCACCCCAAACTGCCCCAATCCAATCCACCCTGCCCCAGTTCAATTCATCCCACTTAATCCAATCCCTCCAGCCCACCACATTCCAATCCATCCCATCCCATCCCACTCCAGTCCAATCCACCCCACTCCACCAGTACAATCCACCCCCTCCAGTTCACTCTAATTCACCCCACTCCAAACCACCCTACTCTAATCCAATCCACCCCACCCCACACCAAACCAATCTAATACATCGTACTCCAATCCAGGTCCAATCCAATCCAACTCACCCCAATTCAATCCACCCCTCTACAATCCAATCCAGTCCATCCACTCCAATCCACCTCACTCCACTCAATCCAACTCACTCTACAGTCCAATCCACCCCAATCTTCTCCAATCCAATCTACCCACTGCCTCAATCCACTCCAACCCACTCCACCCGATTCCAACCCAACCCACTCCACTCTCAATCAATCAATCAACACATTTATAGAGCGCGCTACTCACCCGTGAGGGTCTCAAGGCGCTAGGGGGGAGGGATGAAGCAGCTACTGATCGAACAGCCAGGTCTTAAGAAGTCTCCTGAAGGTCAGCAGGTCCTGGGTCTGTCGCAGGTGGATGGGGAGGGTGTTCCAAGTCTTGGCGGCGAGGTGGGAGAATGATCTGCCGCCGGTGGTCGTTCGGCGGATGCGTGGGATGGCGGCGAGGGCGAGGTCAGCGGAGCTGGCGGTTCGGGTGTAGAAGGTGAGTCGTTCGTTGAGGTATGCTGGTCCGGCGTTGTGGAGTGCTTTGTGGGCGTGGGTGAGGAGCTTGAAGGTGATCCTCTTGTTGACCGGGAGCCAGTGCAGGTCTCTCAGGTGGGCGGTGATGTGGCTGTGGCGAGGGTTCCGAGGATGAGGCGTGTGGAGGCGTTTTGTATGCGTTGGAGTCGTTTCTGGAGTTTGGTCGTGGTTCCCGCGTAGAGGGCGTTGCCGTAGTCCAGCCTGCTGCTGACGAGGGCTTGGGTGACCGACCTTCTGGTTTCGGTGGGGATCCATCTGGAGATCTTGCGGAGCATGCGGAGGGTGTTGAATCAGGAGGAGGAGACAGCGTTGACTTGCTGGGTCATGGAGAGCGTTGAGTCCAGGATGAAACCCAGGTTGCGTGCGTGGTTGGTGGGTGTCGGAGGAGCTCCCAACGTGGCCGGCCACCAGGAGTCGTCCCATGCGGAGGGGGTGGAGCCGAGGATGAGGACCTCCGTCTTGTCAGAGTTCAATTTCAGACGGCTGGTCTTCATCCACTCTGCGACGGCCTTCATTCCCTCATGGAGGTTGGATTTGGCGGTGGCCGGGTCCTTGGTGAGGGAGAGGATCAGCTGGGTGTCGTCGGCGTACGAGATGATGTTGAGGTGGTGCGCTCGGACGATGTTGGCGAGCGGTGCCATGTAGATGTTGAAAAGGGTCTGGCTGAGGGATGATCCTTGGGGTACGCCGCAGGTGATCGTGGTGGCTTCGGATCTGAATGGGGTGAGACGGACTCTCTGGGTTCTGCCGGTGAGGAAGGAGGTGATCCAGTTCAGGGTTTTGTCGCGGATCCCTGCGTCGTGGAGGCGTGTGCGTAGGGTGTGGTGGCAGTCCACTCTATCGTACTACACTATATCACACTGCACTCTGACACTCTCTGCCACTGAACCACTGAACTCTACTCCCCTATACTCAACTGTATGACACTGTACTCCCCTACTCCACTCTGCAACACTCTACTCCAACAAATCCAGTCTATGACACTCTACTCCCACCACTCCACTCAAGGGCACTCTGTGTCACTAACTTTTAACCATGCTGAACAGCAGCCACGCTGGTGTACAACATGGCAAATACAAATTGCCAAAGCCGATTGCTCTTATAGGCGAGACCTTTTGGCTTTGACAATGCTTGTTAATGGTGATGTTATTCTGGGCCTTTGCCTAGAATATTTAGCATGAAAAAATGCACACAACACATTGGGTATTAACGCAGTGGTGAAAAGCACAATACCTATGTGGTGGTGTGTCAAAGGTATTTTTAGCTGTCATTTGAATTTCCACTACCATATAAAAGTGTTTCATTCACTTTTCTAAGGAGTTGCCATTATACTATTTAATGATGCTCAGATAATGGACCCTGGAAGGACAATTGTGCCTCGCATAGATTCAAACTACTGATCTGCAGTTATACAGCCAGGGTGCAACTCACAAAAGTATTCTGTTATCATCTGTGAAGAAACAGAGGCCTTTGCTTGCCTCCTCTCCAGGCTTTGTTGGTCAACAGATTCACTATCCAATCCTAGGCCCCAATTATTAGCGACCACACACAAGGATCTAGGCCTTGCACGTATTTAGCCTTGTTTGTTGCATGTACTGAGCACACAGTTTTCGGAGCGGGGAGAGGGAATGAAATAAAAAAAAATACACACTCACCGCCACCTCCTCTCTGTCCTCTTCCCCGCTTCCAGGGCAGGAAGCAGGATGCACCCTGCTCCCAGCCTCCCGATAGCCAATCACAACTCTGCAATGCAGCGTTGTGATTGGTCTGAGCGCCGTGGATCGGCGCCCAGCCAGAGAATGGGAGGCTGGGCATGTTCTCCATGCAGGCTGTAATGCAGCAGCCTGCATGGAAAACATGCAAAGTGCGAATGAATGTTTGGCCGGCCCTGGGCCGGCCAAACATTCATGCACACTTTAGGGAGTGCAAACCACTCCTCCCCTCCCCTGCTCTGTCAGCAGAGCAGCCCCGCCCCATCCCACCCGCAAAGCTGCAGCAACAAGGAAAAAATAAAATAATAACTTTATTATCATTTTATTTTTCCTTAAGTGACACTGCTTAAAAGCAGTGGGGCGACGCTCCTCCGCCACCTGATGTCGGTTTTCTATGATGTCACTTCTTGTGATGTCACATGCAAATTAGAGGGGCCTCGCATCTTCCATTTCGCCCAGGGCCCCACACTTCCTAGGACCGGCCCTGGTCAGAAGGGCACCATGACAACAGCACAAGTGGAGATAAGATTGTCACGCGGACCAATTCATTTTCTTTAAAAATAATCCAAGACATTTTGTGTGACACGTTTGTCGAGTATGGAGAAATGCGTCTCTAGCCGAATTCATTTGTGGTCCCAGGTGACATGCATCCAGCTGGCCCTAGAAATAGACAAAGAAAATGAGCCGCTGGGCGAAGTTAACAGTGAAGAAGTCTTCCTGGCAAACCTGGACGGCTCTTACGGTAAGCCCTCGGCTCACGTGACCTCCTCTTGAGGTGATCACTCTTGATACACCTTGAGAGCTCAGTCGGCTCATCCATCCGTTACCCGTTGTGTGAATTGTTTGGTTCGTGTGGTTTGTTTAGTTGCTGATATTCCGGGAGGAATGTATTGGTTAATTCCTCAAGAGTTGATAAAAGGCGGGAACCCGGGCACGTATGGGGTCTTAGCATGAAATACAAGCAACCTAACTACATGTATTTTTTGCAGCAACATCGGTCAACCCGCTCGAACATAGCAACATAATTACGTACCTGTACGGTACGTAATTGCATTAGAATCTCAGGCCACGAAAAGCACCGAATCCGCCTCCCCTAATGGCCCACCTCCCCACAGCGAACGTGACGATAATACTAATTTGCCACTTCCGTGCAGTTTACAGACGAGGCAGCGGCCACTTTACATAATGAGGCACACTGTTCGTTTTAATGGTTTGTAATAGCGCGGGGATGCATAAATGCCACACTGTCTGCGAAAAAGCTTCAGGAAAGAGCTCATTGAGGGAGGGGGTAGATGTGGGAGCAAAGAAAGGACGGCAAAAGCGTCGACGGAGGTGAGCGCGGGGTGGAGAAGCTTGACTGGGATATCATGAAACGGTATGTGTATGTGTATGGGTGCGTGTGTGTGTTAGGAGCTTGTAAATGTCGTGCCCACTGCTCATCCTGGTAAAGTGCTGACCTCCGTATCATGATGGTAATTCCTCGCACCCTATGTCCAATGTTGGAATAATCCCCAATGCTCATCTTGAAAAAACGAAGGTGGGCCTCAATGATGGTAATTCCTGGCACCTTTTGTCATGCGTGGGACGATGGCCATTCCCATCCCGGTGAAAAGATGTCCCTGATGCAAAGTTAGTAATTCTTGGCAACCTCTTAGTGCACATGGGAGGATTCCCACGGCCTACTCATGGTAAAATGCTGGCCCTGGCATAGTGGAGGTCATTCTTGCCATATTGTGGGTTTTCATGATCTTTGGTACAATACATAAACGTCACCGAAGATGCTCGCAGCTACTCACTGATGCCTTTGCTGAAGGCTATGGACTTGAAAACCAACATCAATTCCGCGTTCAATAAGTATTACAAAATAGTTAAAAAGTTGGTGCCCTCAAAAATATTCGAAGTACCACAGAAATACATCCCACAAACCCTGGTTTAACAAGGAGCTTGCCAAACTCAGTTTGGCAATAAAAGTCAAATCAGCCAGGAAAGCATATACATGTGAAATACAGACTGTAAAAGCATCATACATTCAGAAGCAAAATGCCTTATAACAAAATTCAGCAACGATCATCTTTAGATTCATCAACGAGACTACCACAGACCGACTACCACAGGCCGTCTCAATAAAAATGCAATGAATTCTTGGAGTTTTTCACTACTAAAACTGCTAAAATAAAAAACAACCTTACTCCCTCTGGCTCCACAAATCCTGAAATCTGTCCCAAAACTTCCAGCACTTGGAGCTCCTTTGATGTTCTACATCTAAATAAGCTTGTCAAACAAATCAAACTCAGGAGACCTAATTATGACTTTGATGACTCTTTTCCTGGCAAGTTAATAAAGATTACTTCCATCTCTTAGCTCCTTCCTGGAAATCTCAAATAAATGCATTTCTGCAACAATGCTCTTATCCTAACAACCTTAAGAGAGCACCACAAAGTTTACAAATCCTAAAAAAGGCCAATGCTGATCCAGAATCTCTTGACAATTACAGGTTAATGACTAATTTACCATGGTTTCGAAAAGTAATTGAGAAAAAAGCGTACCCCCCCCCCCCTAATTAAATACATGCACAGCCAACAACTCACAGCTTTCCGACACCCAACGAGAATTTAGGCTGACCACAGCACTGAAACAGCAACGATAAAAGCCCTTGGTGACATCATAGGAATGACGGATAAAGGGGATACTTGCCACCTAATATCGACATCATTTGACACAGTCAATCATAATATTCTTCTGAATATGCTATAATGCAGACTGGGACTAGAGATTTAGGGGCTCATTACGATGGCGGTCGGACGAGCATCTGACCGACATCGCAGCGGGACTGGGACCGTGCAACAGGTAGTTGGGGGTCCCACCCGCCAGATAATGGTGGGACAGTCACGTAGGCAGTCTTAAATATTCCCTTTTTCTATTGTGGCTTGTGCTACGGCCCGGAAAAGGGCCACAGCACAAGCCGCAATAGAAATTCCGGGCCGTAGCACAAGCCACAATAGAAAAAGGGATGTTTTTAAACATCCATGCATCATGTGCCAGGCACCATGTGGAACCTGGCACACGGTGCATGAATGCTTGAGGGGGCACCACATGTGCCCATCTGGCCACATAGCTGAGGCCCACGCGGGACGGGGGCCCTGCTAGGGGCCCCCAAAGTCCCTTTACTGCTGCCTTTTTATTGCGGTGGGACCGCCATGAACAGGCAGTCTAAAAGGGATATCCTAATCTCTATGGCGATGCCTGCACAGGCACTGCCACATTGTAGGGATTAGGAATCCAACCACCGTCCCAACGGGATCTTTGATCGTTGAATTTCCTTTAAATTCCCTCATTCTGGCGATGTGGGTAGGTATGGTATTCAGGGCTGGGCTCAGGGCCGGACTGGGTACCAAAACCAGCCCTGGCAAACTGCTCGGCCGGCCCCCCTAGGGGGGGCTGAGGGGGTGCGGCCGAGCTGTTTGAAAGGGCCGGTTTCGGCCGATTTTGTTACAGGGGGCCGATATTGCGGCCCCCGGTAACAAAAACGGCCCCCCAGGGGCCAAAACCGGCCCCCACCCTGGCGGCCTACCGGGGAAACGCCCGGTGCCCGCTACGGCCAGTCCGGCCCTGGCTGGGCTCCACCAGCACTCACAAAAACTTACTGGCCCCAGACATTTCTGAAAATTAGATGCCAGGGGAGTGCATGGTGATGTGAATCACATGGATATCTCTATGTTTTCTTAGTCAGAATCTGCTGCAGAAGTAAAATTTGGGCGAAAATCAAGGATTTCCTTACATATGTATGAGGGAAAGTTCCTCAATCTGTAAAGATCCACAAAATTCCTACTAACCAACTTCCCACACTTCTCCCGACGAGAGCCAACTAGGGTGAAACTGGTCATGGGTTGCTTGTGTTCTGGTTCAGGGGGGACCTGGCCTAGCAGTTCAGGTTGTCCTGTTCCTATCTGGAGCAGAATCCAGACTGAATAGCATATGGAAGGGTCCAAACTGAGGTGGCATGGTGTATAAAATCAAAAAGGACTGGGATGTGGCCCAGAATAACTGCCAGTGGTTGAGATTAATTCAAACATTCCATCCATCACTTTTCTGTATACTTCAGTGCGACTTCCTAAGTGGGACGGGTATGCCCAGAAGTGGGTCTCATGCACACTGTCCCACTGGAACCAAGCTATGCTTGACTGATGAGCCTTAATAAGGCTGAAACCGGTTTTGGATTGCTTATTTCCTGTTTCAGAGAGGACTTGCCAATCATAAAGAGATGGATGGTCCAAAGAAGAGAGACCAAATTCCTCAAAAAGTCTTCCCAGCTTGTATCACAAGGGCAACCTTGTGTCTAGAAGGGCCCTCACCCACATACTAATCATGTGGCATGCTTCATCATCCGACCCGCTTCTTGAGAGAGAATCAAATCTAGTCAGGCTCGACCTCACCATCGAAGGGAGCTCTTTGATATTCTCTGTGCTGACTGAGTGGATCTTGGAACCTAACTATGCTAAAAATACCCACAGGGTACCCTATAAAAATACTTTATTATGGGGTCCCTGTGGTATGATTAAAACAAGGGCTACCCAAACTGGCCATAATGAGGACAGTATGTCTCATGGTGGACATGTTTCATCCCAAAAATGTCAGTGCTTGGATTTCTTCAGGACCACCTAAGATTCTACACCTAACGGAAGAGGGCCCTTAACTATAGGGTGCAGCCACTCACACTGGTGTAAAAATATGCACACATACATTGGATTTTTTTTTAATGCTGATCCACACTATTTAGGGTTGCCCTGTAGTCCTATACTCTTGTGGAAGTCCTCATTTATGAACTCCTGCCAGGAGTCACATTCGTACAACCTGGAAAGTATGGGGGCTCGATCTCTGTCAGTTATAAAAAACCAACAGCATGGGTCCTCGTCAATGCAGAAATGTTGGGAGAAATTCCCCTCTATATACGGGCACGACAGGGATGTCCACTGTCTACGCTGCTATTGATTCTCACTGTCGAACCACTGGCAGATGCTATCAGACAGAATGTGGGCATAGCGGTCATGCCATTTGCAGAAGAACAGTATATAATAACAATAGGTTCTGTTCTCATATACTGTTACATACCCAGGTTCTGAGGGACACAGGGTTACCCCATTGTTGACGACTGTTTTAGTGAAGAACAGCATTCAATACACCTTCCTGCTGGTGACACCTGTTAGACAAAAACAGATGTCTGGGACTACATATGTGGTGGTTGTGCCCCAGGCTGACTGTTTTTTCTAAAGGACATCCTGAGCCACATCAGAGTGGTGATGGCTTACCCATTGAAGCCAACTCCCATGACTCTCGTTCTGGGCCTTAAACCCGTGGAAATGGTCAATATGTCAAAGGTTGATTTGAAACTAATATGCTCCTGGCTGCAAAGCAACTACTGGCTCTAAGAGGGAAGTCTCCTGTCATTGCATCAATGCAGGAATGGGCGGGCAAGCTCTGGGCAATGGTTGCAATGGAGACGTTAACATGGGGAATTAATAATATGGATTCTAAATTGGACAACCAGTGGCGCGCCCAAGTAGGCTACTTACTAGACAAAGGCTCGGCCTATGGCTCCCCTAGATCTCCGACACCACTCTGATTAACAACCTAACGGGAGAGAACAATTGTGTGTTTTGTAGTTGCTGTGAAAATGCGTAAGATGAAGTACTATTGTAGCACTGAAGTTATATATATAAGGACGATTGATCTAACTGAGTAACTGCTAAGAGGAGAGTTGGAGGGGCAAGGAGGAGGAGGAGGGGCGGTGTAAAGAGTCTCCTTTTCTGTAATATAGAGAAGGTTTGTGGTTATACTTGGCTATAGGAATCCAGCGGTTTATTTATGGTTGTTTCAAAACCTGAAAATCTAATGAAAATGTCATTGAAAAAAAAAGAATATATATATTGCTACTCCTGAGTAAGGCAAGGTTGTGTATTAGTGCCATATTTATTTAACATTTTCACAAGTCATTTTTTTCAAAATTGAATGTTAATTTATCAAATGCACTACGCCTGTGAATGGTCAATATTTAAGCTTTATTCTATGCAGATAATTTTTTAATCATGGAACACAATGCAGTGGCACTTCAAAGTTTATTGCCATCTGAAATGCGGAAAGAGTCAAATCCTAATATTCGGAGAAACCAGCTAAAAAGGATCCTAGGAGAGAGTGAAAAAATATAAATATTTATTATGGAGAGAGCTAATAAAGCAAATAAATGGATCTATCAGTATTTTGGCTAATGGTTTGAAAAGATTTGATTCAAAATAGGTAGGATGATCGCTGAAACTACTGACTAGAGCATTTGGAGCAAAGGTGACCTCCATTCTTATATTCCTCCCAAGTTTAGTTTTCGGACTCATTAAAAATTATTGATAAAGCTGAAGCTTCAATTTAGTGCAAATGGCTGGGTGTCAATAAATGAATCTGATAGAGTAACTCATTCAGTTTTATTCTGTTTGTGGGTCTACTTTGTTCCCCAACTGATAAATGGCCCATAGTAACAATAAAATGGATTCGGAACAATAGACTGACAAATTGGATCATTGAGAGTCACTAGAGGAATAACATCTAATAAAACAATACAAACATCTCTTAAAAAAACTACACTCTTATCCTGGTAATCAGCTATGGAATAAATATGTTTGAAAGCTTAGTATGGATCTTTTTACTCATTACTGCAATATAGCACCTACTGAGAATATATAAAAACTTAATGGAAGCTAAACAATGTAAGATCCTTATGCTGGTAAGAAACAATTTTCAATACTTGAGGTGAAGAGGAGATGGCTGGGGATCACTAGATACGAAAGATACAAAAGAAAATGGCAATTATGTAAAGCAGCTTTAAAAATTCTGTTTCAGTGTGTAGGGATGGTGAAGCTACACATACCTGAAATGGTTTTATTTCAAGCATTATAAAATGAGGGAAAATGAGATGATGGAATTTTTTAGAGTGGTAAAATTCGACTTGTATGTGTAACATTGTAAAATTTTGAGACAATTTGTATATTTTGATTAATTAATTGATTTATTAAGTTGATATGCCTGAAATGAACTTAATAGCAAAAACGTATACTCCTGCATTGCCTATGATAGTCCATACTTCAAAAACTACCTACACTCTCTTCTCCTAGAGGAGAAGTTTCCCAACCCCCTCTGCAGGCCCCATCCATAGTAATCACACCACAAACAACACACAGTAGTTGCAGAATCAAGAGTCGTTGCAACACTGTGACCAGACCATCCAAAAATGCAGGGACCGATTCAACATCAGAGTTAATGTGGCATCTTTTTCAGAAGTCCAAGGGCAGTCAGAGGTTACCTGGCTCATATTGTAACAGTCAGATTATTTTACCATTAGTATCCTTGGGCTTTTCTACTGAGCCCCAAACTGAGCATGAGCACCAAGTGAACCCATTTAGCATTTGACCCTCAGAGTAGAAACGTTGAGCAGTTCAGCAGTCCTAGGTATACTCAGGGAGGTGGTGTGGGAAAGAGACTCAGACTCAATGAGTCATGTCTTAGCAATCAATAACTTAGGGCCTCATTACGATGCCGGTCGGAAACGAAACCGCCTGACTCCTTGTCGGATTCGGTTGGGACCAACCCGTGGTCGGAGGTTCTGCCCGACCGATTATGATACTTCCAAACACCGTTCGGAAGGACTCCTATTGACTTCAATGGGAGCCTGTGTTCCGAACAACAACACAGGCTCCTATGGGTAAAATAGGTGTCTGCAGAAAACCTTGCTCCTTGTCGTGGGCACCCCATGGTGCCTGCCACACTGTGCATGGTTTTACAGGGGGGTCCCATGGGTACCCCCTCGACCCCAAACCGGAGGACTCAGGATGAAGGGGGGTCTGCTAGGGGCCCCCAAAGTCAGTTTCTGATAGCCTTTTTGTGTCAGACAGACTGAGTCGGAAAGGCTGTTGGAATCCGACATCGTAATCTTTGGTTGGAAACGCTGTCCGTTGAGCTGTACGAATCGTCTCCGACCGACTCGGATTCTCTGACTGCCGGTTGCAACCGATTCGGAATGACCGAACTGTTCCCCTTCCGACCGCGAGCATCGTAATCGGTCAGTCGGAATTGTTTCCAACCGTGTCGGGCGGATGGGTTCCGACATGGTCTAGGGGAATCCGACTGTCAGTCGGAGGCTTTCCGACCGACATCATAATCAGGCCCATAATGTCTAGCTAATACTTTTGCTTGAGGAGAGAATATACTTTACTTCAGTTGCACATCACAATACTGTACATAAAATATTAGAGGACAGGAAAATGCAGTGCACAGTTTTCAAAGGGTCTATTACTTTGTGAGGGAACGAACGATTGCTAGTAAATGCTATTCCTTATTGTAAGACAGTATACGATCTCTTCAGTGCAAGTCAAACCCACTGTCATATTAAGAATTTTGTGATAGCAGGGCTTTTGACCACGTGTTCTGGGTTCTGCCATTTACTTCCCAACAGGAAAATATGGCTAGGTTTTGGTAGTATGTCACAATCTTCAAAGTCACAGTCCCATTAAAGCTTTTCTCTTTCAGTGTGCCCTAGTATATTTTAGTTCTGAGCATATTAGTCCACTCTGGCCAGTTGCGGATGGTGTTATGCAGCTCCCAGTGGTGTGTGGTCCTGCATTGCCTACCAAGCCCAGGTGCTCTGACTCAATTCCAGCTGTATCAAACTGTGGGGCTTCCGGTGTCACTTCAAGGGCAGAGATACACTCACTCTGGAAGGAATTTTGGTGGCTAATGCCCAGGCAAGGTGAAGGACACAGTCCACCAGTGCTTCTTGAATTTGGTTGGGTCCACCAGAGGTCGTTGGAAAAACGTCAATTGAAGTATGCGATCTTTTGATAGTGCCCAGTCTCTCAAGCGCCTTTGTTTTTAGTTCAGGTCACCACTGATATGGGGTCCCAATTAATCAGGCACCCCTGCAGTTGCAGGAGCTTGTTTTCTATTCAAGGAGATCATGAACTGGTTATATTTATGTTTATAATTTATACAGAGCAAACACAAGGAGATGATGGGCAGAGCGCTGAAACTTTTCAGACACTCACCCCCAGTCACAGATCTGGGTTGAATTTATCATCATTCTTTAGCTCACTTCGCCACCTCAGTTCAGACCCAGCTATATGCAAATCAGTCTTGACCCTGTGCCTCATGGGAACAGTCCAGCCCGAATTTATAATTTATACAGCACATGGTTGCCCTAGGGCTTCCCAGTGAGCTGAAGATCATTGCTGACCCAACAAGGATTGAAAAAAGCCAGGTTTGAGCTGTTTGTTGAAAGCTGACCCATGTAGGCATAAATACAGCAGAAGAGGAGAGGGAATTCCATAGTTTAGCTGCTAAGAGTCGAAACGAGCACCCTTCCACTTCAGCTCTTCTGATTCTTGGCAGATATGCAAAGCTGAGGTTTGCTGATCTAAGAGTCCTTGATTAAAGATAAGGTTCTATCAGATTCCTGAAATGAGTAGGACCTGTATTGTAGAACGAGGGGAATGCAAATCATATAATTTGAATTTGATTTGTTGTTTCACTGCCAACCAATGAAGGTCCCATAAGTGAGAAGAGACTGGTTGATGTCTGGGAATACCCAATAACAAATGGGCGGCCACATTCTGGATGGTTTGTAGTTGTTTTGCAGGTTTTATGTTGTTCCTAAGTATAACACATTCCTATAGTGCAGGTGAGAGGTGATGATTCCCTCGACCACAATTGTTTGGGTGTCAAGAGTGAGGTCATAGATCACTTTTTTGAAACATCTAAGAAGTTTGAGACAACATGCTGACAGCTTTCTGATTTGATGCTCAATCGTTGGGTTCTCATCGAACCATATCTCTAAGCTCTTGAATGTTAATTTTAGGACAGGAAGGTTGCCAAAAGTATCAGGCCACCACTCCGGGGTGAATAGTTGCGGCTGGTTTCCCATAATCAAAACCTCTGTCTTCCCCTATTTAACTTTAGGCATTGAGTCCCATCAAGTTGGCTGCTGCTGAGAGACAGTTCCTCAGCTGTTCAGTGCTGTGGCCATCATCTGGGGACAGTGAGATGAGAAGCTGTGTGTCATAAAGATATGTATCCAAAGACAGACCAAAAGAAGCAACAATATCTGCAAGGGGGTGTATATACATTTTTAAACAGGTGCAGCTAAGGGATGACCCCTGTGGGACTCAATCAATCAATCAGGATTTGTAGAGCACGGCTAATCACCCACAAGGATATCCAGGTGCTAGGCTCTTGCTGCTCAGGTTGGGATGAGTCGAAAATCCAAGTCTTGAGTCCCTTTCTGAATTCCAAGAGAGAGGATGAGGTTCGGAGGTGAAGGGGAAGGCCGTTCTAGGACTGGCAGCGAGGTAGGAAATGGGAGCATCCTCTACTGTTGCTTCGGCGGGTCCAGGGAGTGTGAACGAGGGCGAGGGAGGCAGAGCACAGGTGTCTGGAGGGTTGGTGGAAGTTCATGTGGTGGTTGATGTATGCTGGTCCTTAATCGTGAAGGGCATTGTAGGCATGTATCAGCATCTTGAATTGGCATCTTTTCTGGATGGGGAGCCAGTGGAGCGTCTTGAGGTGGGGGGTGATGTGGGTCCATTTGGGGAAGTGGAGAATGAGTCTGGCAGCTGAGCTCTGTATCTTCGGGAGTCTCGTCAGGAGTTAGGTGATGATTCCTACGTAGAGTGCGTGGCCATAGTCCAGCCGGCTGGTGACTAGGGCTTGAGTGACAGTTTTCCTAGTGTTTACGGGGAGCCATCTGAAGATTTTATGGACCATGGAGAGTGAAGAAGCAGGCAGAAGAGACTGCATTGATCTGTCTTTTCATGGTGAGTTTGCTGTCCAGGATGATGCCAAGGTTGCAGGCGTGATGTGTAGGTGTGAGTCCAAGTTCGGAGGGCCACCAGGAGTCTTTCCACGGGGAAGTGTTGTTACCAAAAATCAGCACTTCTGTCTTGTCCATGTTGAGTTTTAAGCAGTTGGTCTTCATCCAGTCGGCGACGCTTGTCATGCAGTTGTGGAAGTTGGTCCTCATGGTAGAGGGGTCTTCTGAAAGCAAGAGGATGAGCTGGGCGTCGTCTGCGTAAGATATTTACTATGAAAGTGTTTAAGTGAAAATATATAATAAATGGCAAAGAAAAGGTTTTTGCAGAGGATACAAACATTGCCTCCGGCACACGATTAAGTGAGGCCATTCTTGTGCGAGCCCATAGAGTCACAATACTCGTGCGCTCCTTTCTGTCTCCAGTAATGCCTGCCACGTCACATGACACGAGGCCCTGACGGCGCGGCTCCAATCTATAATTAGCTACGGGAGCCGCACGCTGCAGTCTGTCATTCAACAGAAGGAGGCTGACTTCGGCGGTCCTCTGTAAATGGGTTTATCGCTCCCTGACACCGGTTAAGAAGTGCGGCTGACTATGGCGGCCCAATTCTAAATCAAACATGAGATGATTCTTCTCTCATTCCCTTACTTCGGGTAAGTCCCCATGAATACTCCTTTCGGCTCGATAACTCTACCGCTCTAGTGCGGCTCAATTTTCCTCCCTTTTTATTCATAGATGATAATCTACACCACAGATTGTCGTGTATGATTTATTCTTATGGAATACGGAGGTATATTCACAACACGCCATAAGGACTGTCAGCCCCCCCTTTTCCCCTCACAGGGGTGAGTTGCAGATAATTACAGACAATGCCATCTGCCTTTCTGCACATTACATCTAGCCTTATATGTAACTTTCAATTCTTCTCTCCCAATTAGTGCCCGGCTGGGCCCCATGTGAGTACCCTCTGATAATACTCTGTTTTGAGCCACCTCTCCTTGGTGTGCACCTCACCACTCTGACAGCTTATTGCTATTCCTTCAGGTAAACCCCTTAGTCATCTTACCACCTATTTTGAGTTTCTCTCCGTTCTGGCAAACTGAGTTATCTTTTTATTATTTTACTTCAGGTGTCCCTCATTGTTAGGTCCTGATGAGACTCCCCCTACTGATGGTGGGGTCGAAACGCCATTGACATGCATTTAAAACAAACCATCCTCCAGCCCCTATTATTGTGTTAGAAGGCTGCTCATAACTATTATATACTTATGTTAGGGTCGTTTTTGTATAATTTGAAACCTATTGTATGTCACAAACTGTCACTTTTGAAATGTAGGTTCTAAGCTCACTTGGGACACGGCGCACCTTTTTTGATTAACTTTATTAAGTAATTTACATAAACAGTAAATATCTTTGAATTTCTTGTTGTGTGTAATTTTGATTCTCTCTTCGACATACCTTTACCCATGAGTACTGCCATGGAGCTAAACTATTATCATACATTATACACATTGTCCGCAGGAATCACTGTTCCTTGTTATATGATAGATACCCTGGTTCCTTGTGAGTAGGGTGTCCCCTGTTTTCCTGTACATGATAATATGTTTTTGGAGCATTTTACTTGGGAAGGCCAGCAGAGATATAGAGATGTAGTTTCCTATATTGATAGTTCAAAAAGATCTGTTTAGATAGGGTGAATCACAGACACACTCTTGATGATAATGTGAGGTGGAGTAGAATCCAGGGGAGAGCCATAATTAAAAAACATCCTGGTTCAATAGGATCAAAGGTAGACAAACTGGGACCCTCAAGGCTTTTCAGGTCTCAGACTACAGGATCCAGAACACTAAGGGCCTCTGCAGGAAAGGTTGAATGAATATAGCTAATTTCACTTGAAAAAAAGGCTGCCAGTTCATTGCTTCTATCAGCTGAAGGGGCCGCCATTGGTACCTTTAGAGAATGGTAAAGTATAGATTTAACCACCATAAATGTTTCTTTTGAGGAGTTTGAGGCACCCTCAATTCTTGTGGCAAAAGGCAGAGCAAGCTCTTTTTAGGGCTTTCTGATAATTGTTAATGGGCTTGCTGTATTTCTTTTTACTGTTAGAATTGTAGTTTTTCCACCAGGCCTGCTCAAGCACTTTGCATTTCATTGTGGAGCAATAATTGGATATTAAACCATGGGGCATAAGGTTTAATCTTCGGTTTGGTTATGGTGGTAAATTGAATCAGTTTGTCCAGCATAAAAGTAATCTATCCCTAAACCACCAAATTAGGTTCCTCTACATTCATGCTTGAGTTGGCCAAATGCTCAAGGTCTGTTTTTGACATACTTTATAAGTCGCAAAACTCTACAATGTTGTAGATTTTGAGTTTGGACCACCATCTGGTCATAATCGAAAGGACCGGACGGGGCAATACTCCCCCCCAAAATTGATCACTATAGGAATTGCAAAGTGGTCAGTCCAGACCAGAGGCAACAAAATACCAACATTAGCTCTATTAAGTTGGAGAATGCAGGGTCTAGAATATGACCTGCAACATAAGTAGGCATCTTCACCTGTTGGTAGAGCTGAATAGCTTCCAGATGTATGATCAGGTTAGAGCCAAACATTTTGGTTACATCATCAAAAGCTATGTTCAAAACACTCAAATTAATGAGGTCTGTGAGCTTTGGTGAATTTGAGACACTGATGTCTGCAAGGGCCTTTGATAAACTGTCTTCTGGACCTAGGGGGCAATAAATTAAGGCTTCAGAAATTGAGCGAAAAAGTCAGGCTCTCCCAGTCAGGGATCTTAAGTTCTGCAATGTTGCATTGCAGCATGGATTTATATATGATGGCAATGCCACCTCCTTTTTTCCCATGCAGTCTTGTCTGCTAACACAATATCCTTCCAACATCACCTGAGCTATGTCCGGTGTGGAGCTATTGTGGAGCCATGTTTCTGTTAAAAGAATTGTCAGGGTTGTAAGTGGTTAAAATGTTAAAAATATCCAATCTGTGCTTGTATAGGGAGCGACAATTCTGGCTACTAAGGTGAAGTTCCTCTTTCAAGGGCTGGCTGCCCCTAGGTCCAAAGAGTATAACAAAAACTGCAATGCGAACACCTGAGGTTTCCATCACAAGGGATCAAGTTGTGCTTGCAGTTGTCCAAGTAATGTCCTATCCAGGACAGCAAGCCCTTGCGGGAACATGAGCAGGCTGTAGCTGAAAATTCTTCCGATTTGCTGGATTCAGGCATCGTACGGCGAGAGCGGGTGCAAATGGGCTTGCCATTCATGTGTCTTTGGCACATCTTTGGCATGCCAAAGGCCCACATCTGCTGTGTGTCCAACCATATGCCCTTTTGAAATAGGGGAAAGTCCTTCAACCAACAAGCCTGACACTAGAACACACACTTCTCCAAAATGTGCCTCTAGATGGCACAGGGAAATGTCTGTCCCTGAGGTAAATTCCCTCTGCAATGAGTAAGCGGACCGGGGAGTAGAAGGAACTGAAACATGCTAAAATTCTTAAGATGCTAACATGTCAGCCCACCATAAATAAGAGACACAGTCTAAAATGTGTATAAATTGTGGGGGCTATCTCTGTGAGCATATAGATATTCACAGCTGCTTTAGTTTCTAGTTATGCCACAGGGTCACATGGTCTCAAGGCCTTAACACACAGCCTGTCAATGTAGACCCTTCCTTGGGATGTGGTAAGCTCTGTATTCTACTCCTCCATCTCAGCTCCTTGCAGTCCTCCATTTCAAAGCAGCATCTTCTTCATGCCCAGCACCCATAATCAGCTGTCGGTCAGCTCCTTCTCTTAAGACAAGCCTGAGACATCTATTCCTGGCATGATTGAAGATCATCCAGGTTCCTGTTCAGGAACCTGGTGATGGGGACTTGACAGTCAGTGACTCCCTGCCCTGGAGCAAAGAAAAGTTTCTCAGTTGTCACTGATGTGGGATCCCACAATTCTGGTAGAGAAGGCTTGGCACGCTAGTGGTTAGTATTTTCCCCTTATTTATATTAAGGTCGTAGACAGAGATTTGTATACCACAAGTTCACTCTGTGATCGGTTTCAGGCAGTTGCTGCCTTTTGCATATTCCTCCTGACTGGTCTAGTCAAAGACTTTATCTTATAGTGTCAGCAGGATGGTTGCATAGAGTTGGGCAGTGCTTAATTTGTAAAAACATAAGTGCCAGGGCTCTTGTCAAGAGGCCACTGCAGCTTGCACCACACATCGCCCCTGCCTTTCTGCCAATGACAGTACCAACACAACTACTAGCCATCACACACAAGTGTGACAATTCGGACTATTCCAGGCCACCAAAGAACAGATTGGGTGGCAGGTAATATTCATTTTTAATGTATATTGAATTAATAATTAACTGTTGTTGTGGTCTTCTCTAAATTAGCCAGACAGCGCCACCTTGTGGCAGACTGCCACAAGCGCCGGTTTTGACAATTAACTGCCGATGACGAGCACCGGAAACCACTGGCTCAAATTAAGCACTGGAGAAACCCAAACCAAAGCCATAAATGAAGGAGAGGCTTTCTCATTTAACTAGCAATTAACTTGCTATGAGTAGCACATCCAGATGACAATGGAGCAGGAAAGGACAAGGGAATTTCCCTGTACTTCAAAATGACTATCTGTTTCCTCTCCTTCACAACCTAGAGTCTGGACCACTACAACAAACCTTTGGAATGCTTTGGAGAAGCCTTGCAATTCAAATTGCTGTTTGGGACTCTCTCCAATCTCCATCTAACATACTACTTTAGCTCAGGAAATTGAAATGGGCTACCACACTCTCAAATGCAAAAACAACAATTGATGGACAGAATGCAGAACAATGTCATACATTTACCCAAGTACAGAAATCTGGGCTTAAATCCATCGTTTTTTTGCTCACCATGCCATTCCAGTTTGAACCAAGCCATATGCAAATCAGTCTTGACCCTGCGCCCAATGGGAACAGTCCAGCCCGAACTGCCAGGCCAGGTCCTCCCTGGACTGGAAACAAGCTCACTACACCACTGGATTCAACCTAGCCTGGCTGATGAAGGGTGATGCCCAGAAACCGGTCCCAGGATGCTTGTTTCCGGTCCAGGGAGGACCTGGCTTGGCAGTTCGGGCTGAACTGTTCCCACAAGGAACAGGGTCAAGACTGATTTGCATATGGCTGGGTCTAAACTGGGGTGGTGTGGTGAGCAAAAGAATGATGGATTAAACCCAGATCCTTGTGACTGGGGGTGAATGTTTGCATTGTACAGCATTCCGTCCATCAATTGTTTATTTTGCATATGTCGCCCTAAGTGGGAAGGGCATGCCCAGACGTGGGTCCCGTGCTCACTACACCACTGGATTCAAGCTAGCCTCACTGATGAAGGGTGATGCCCAGAAACTGGTCCCAGGATTCTTGTTTCCGGTCCAGGGAGGACCTGGCTTGGCAGTTCGGGCTGGACTGTTCCCACAAGGAACAGGGTCAAGACTGATTTGCATATGGCCGGGTCCAAACTGGGGTGGTGCGGTGAGCAAAAGAATGATGGATTAAACCCAGATCCTTGTGACTGGGGGTGAATGTTTGCATTGTACAGCATTCCGTCCATCAATTGTTTATTTTGCATATGTCGCCCTACGTGGGAAGTGCATGCCCAGACGTGGGTCCCGTGCTCACTACACCACTGGATTCAAGCTAGCCTGGCGGATGAAGGGTGATGCCCAGAAACTGGTCCCAGGATGCTTGTTTCCGGTCCAGGGAGGACCTGGCTTGGCAGTTCGGGCTGGACTGTTCCCACAAGGAACAGGGTCAAGACTGATTTGCATATGGCCGGGTCCAAACTGGGGTGGTGCGGTGAGCAAAAGAATAATGGATTAAACCCAGATCCTTGTGACTGGGGGTGAATGTTTGCATTGTTCAGCATTCTGTCCATCAATTGTTTCTTTTGCATATGTCGCCCTAAGTGGGAAGGGTATGCCCAGACGTGGGTCCATTGCTCACTACACCACTGGATTCAAGCTAGCCTGGCTGATGAAGGGTGATGCCCAGAAACCGGTCCCAGGATGCTTGTTTCCGATCCAGGGAGGACCTGGCTTGGCAGTTCGGGCTGGACTGTTCCCACAAGGAACAGGGTCAAGACTGATTTGCATATGGCTGGGTCTAAACTGGGGTGGTGTGGTGAGAAAAAGAATGATGGATTAAACCCAGATCCTTGTGACTGGGGGTGAATGTTTGCATTGTTCAGCATTCCGTCCATCAATTGTTTCTTTTACCACTGTCTCATGCAGCACTATTGCTCCGCACACACTACTGTACATGTGAACTACATACCCATGCAATATCCACATCCCACATGGATGGAGCGACGGTCATGTTTGCCGGGGACTGACAGACCAATTGAAAACATGGTAGGG
Source organism: Calotriton arnoldi (assembly GCA_963921515.1). Taxonomy (NCBI): domain Eukaryota; kingdom Metazoa; phylum Chordata; class Amphibia; order Caudata; family Salamandridae; genus Calotriton; species Calotriton arnoldi. The sequence goes on from CAWUFW010019996.1 coordinate 121,861, forward strand.
GCTAGGAGGCATTTCTCCATGGCAAGCGACAGGTAAAAGGCATGTCCTGGTGGTATAGCTTGTTGCTGCCACCACAGTCAGTCTGTCTTCTACAGCTTGGTAAGCTGACTGTGGATGCTCAGAGAACAAGCAATGGCAAAGCCAATAGGTCTCGGCAATCCGAGACCTATTGGCGTTGTCAATTTCCATGTCTTTTAGCCATGTGTTATGGAGTGGAGTGGATGTATGTGGTGTGGAGTGGAATTATGTGGGTTGGATTGGAATTGCTTGTTGTGGAATTGTGTGGCATGGGATTAAGTGGTGTTGAATGGAGTTATGTGTTGTGGACTTATGTGGATAGTAATTATGTGGTATTGAACGTACTGGAATTATGTGGAGTGGGATTGTGTGTCATGAAGTATAATTATGTGGAGTGGTATTGTGCAGGTAGTGGAGTGGAATTATGCGGTGTAGTGTTGAATATTGTGGAATGATGTGGAATTCTGTGCTGTGGATTAGATGTATGTGGTGTGCTGAGGAATTCTGTTGTGGAGTGGAATTATGTGGTCACTTGTGGCCAATGCGAGAATAACTGTATACAAGACAGTTGCAGGATGGGCGAAAGGAAGCATTTCACAGATGCCTGTGGCTATTACACACATCTTGGTAACGGGAAAAAACCAGGGCAGAATCACCACTCAATTAATCAATCATGCAATAGCTGAGTACATGACGAGAAGGAACCCTATGGCTAGCCTAAGACGGTGATCTGTACGTACTCAAACAACTTGCTTTGGGAGTAGGCGATGATGCGGGGATCTGAGGGTGTGAGCTGTTCAGTTTAGGACAAGTCTGCTCAGAAGGCAGGTTGGCTGAGTTTATGTGGCGAATGAAAGCAGCAAAGATTTGTTGGTTTTAGAAAGTGGGAATCAGCTGTTCGGGGAAGTGCTTGTGATTTTAGGAATGCATGAGCTGGTGGTTATAAGGGAGCAGGGGCTTTGCTCAAGAGAAGGACTGGTGGTTTTATGGTATCCGGGTGGGGTGGTTTGTTTGGGGGGCTCAGGTAGTACTGTTTATAGTTTTATGGGTTCACGGGACAGGAGTTGGTGGTAGTGTTAGTAGAGTCAGGGGTCCTCAGGCACAGTGGGGGGGAATGCTTGCCTCAGGTGAGCGTAGTTACTTGTTTTGAAGGGGTGCATGAGAAAGAGAGAGGAGCTCCTTCTGCAGAAGCTGCCTGCAGTGGGAAGAGTTTGTCTCATGCGACATAAAAACTCTACACCCCGATACAATGCTTGCTAATGCCATCAGGCAGAGACACTCTGTCAACGGCGGGTTCAGGGCGCTGCTGAAGCTCAGCCCTGCTTGACAGGACGGGTTCAGCAGGGACATGGCAGGCAAGGCATACACCCTCAGACAGCCACCACGGCACGAGCCCCTCCCCCGGTACCTGGTGAAGCAGTAGTCACAGTGGTTTCCCCTCTCAGTGTCGGTCAGGCAAAGACCAGCTCCCCGACCCTGAAATGCCACAGAGCCCGCAGCCCCCAGTCCTTGCCTGGGCTGCTGAAGGACTCCATGACCTCAGGGGGCACAGGGGGAGGTGTCAGGAAGCTACAAGCAGTGAAAGTTCTCTAAATCTGTGGGGAAAAAAAGCGTGCATAATGGGAGGGTAGTGGAGGAGGAGTGACAGCTGCTCCTGCGCTGCCCACGTGGGGCGGACTATTCACCAAACGCATACAAAACACAACATAAGAAGAGAGTGAGTGTGTGTGTGTATTTGATGTCCACCCCAAACAGTGCGTGCATAAAAAACGGTGGCACACCTGTTGTGGCACGGGATTTCCAAAAATGAAAAGTAGTCCCCAAACAATACATAAAAATGATCGCTGTGTATGTTTAGCAGTAGTTGGCCAATGCGCTTGGGGACGGCTAATCACCGGAAGAGGCATGACATATGCATGCTCTTGACAAATGGGGAGGACGCAAAATGGAGTGACGATGGTGCCAGCAAATGGGAAGCCATGGGCGGGCTGAAGCCCACAAGAGTAGATACAGCATGTCTTGGTTCGAGACAGCGCATGCGCACTGTCTAGAGCTGAGACCTAAAAAGGAGGGCACACTTTGTGTGGCCCTTTAGACCACAGAGCCTGGCGGTCTTGTTCCTTGTTTTGTGTTACCAGAAACCCTCAGCACAGATGCATGATTGTTGTATAAGCTGATGGGGAAAAAAGCAGAACGTCACTATTGGGAACTCAAGGCAGAGGCATATCAGTCTCCACAGCCATGATCTCTTCCATCCAAACAGAAAGATTATCTCATCCACCACTTTAAGCTTCACTGAAAAGCCCACCAAGGCCATGAGGCCCCACATCACCATTTCCCCTTTCACCTCCATCAAAACTCTCTTCCTTGCAAAGGTTCAGGTTTCAAACTTGAAGAAAGGACAGGAATTGTATTTTATCCTCTCATCACAGTTTGTCTTCAAATCATCTCCTGAAGTATCCAATTCGCAAATGAGCTAAATGAAGTACTTCAATCACAGTTTCACCCGATGCTGTTTAAGCTCATGAGTTCCTCAGGGTACATGGGGAAAGTCCCCATTTTCCCCTCAGATTCAGGCTGCAGACCCATCAGGTTCAGTAACACTCTTTTTTCAATCTCAGTAGAAACTGACTAAGTGGGTCAATTGATAATAGCACTCTTAGGAAAACCCCCATCCTCAGATTAACAAGGAGTTGAGCCTTGTTTCCAGCTTCACCATGTTCTCAAATTCACATTTATTTTAATTTAGTCACCTCTTCCATCAAAGCCTTGGACCCCACACCTTGGATCTCAAAGACATGGAGATTAGTTTCTACTGTCTACAATTTATGCTTGACTCTAAGCAACTGGTTTATCAGGCATTCAAGCTTTGTTTCTACCATCTACACAGTGGTCTCTATCATTCTGACTTCCTTCCTAAGAAAGCTATGCAGTGCATTGATAGAATAGAGCAGTGCAATTTCCCTACTAGCTAATTCTGTGTCTTATAGAAGAAGCCTTCAGATTTTCCCTTCTCTCCTCTCGTGGTGCGGCTCGGCTCGAAAAATTATTTTTTATTGTTGAGACTCTCTGGCATGACACCACATTACAGGGCAGTGCACTAATATCAAAAGTTGTGTCATGAGGCCAGATCACTTGGGCACTGGCATCCACAGGATGGCACTTATAAACCACTGCAAACTCCCAGTCATGCCAAACCAAGGGGACCACTAGCAGATAAGGACTCGTGGTTCTAGACAGAAACCAGCGGATCCTGGTGAACCCCAATGTTAGGAGAATCATGATTCTCATTCCATGGACCAATGTCTTTTCTCCTCCCAATCAGAATCCAGCCTAATCTACCCTTGAGTGCGTATCCCATCGCTAGTTTAAACTGAGGGTCTTGTACCATTCCTGCCCCTCTCTCCTACTATCTCTCAAGTGTTTTGAGGGACTATGTTGTTCCCCCTTCAATCTCCCCACTCAACCTTGGTGTGTCAAGCTGTAACCATGATTACAACCACTGGATACCCTTTTCACTAGGTCTAGGTTAAATCTAAATTACACTGGTGTAATTTGTGTAATTTTCGGAATTTCATATTACTCCTGTAATGTAAAATTCCCTAAATTACACCATTACACCAAGTCATGTGATTATGCAGCGTCCGGTGCAAAATTTTACCATGAACGCTTTGAAATTACTTGTGTTGGAGCGGGAATCCCACGGTAATCTCTCTTTGGAAAATCTAGGAAATGTGGCACCATTACCTCTGATTACCGTTACCCTTGTTTCCGCTTAAGGTCGATAGATCTTGGCCACCGTTTATGACCAGAGAGCTCCTACATAAACATGAGCAATTAATCAAATGCAAATACACATTTTAGCCAATAATGAGAGTTGTGAGTAGTTTTAAAGGGATTTATTTTCCAATCAAAATTTAAGAATCTCTGACTCTTCGCTCATTAGTCATGGATCAATCAGGTTACAGAATTGATAATGTAAAATTAAGTTAGTACAAGCATCATAATTTGCAATCAGAGCGTTCCATAAAGGAAATAATTCCTATTCTAAGACAATGAGGCACAAATGATGTCTGTCAGAACTCATGAACAGTTCTAGAAGCAAGAGTGAGCTTAGCATTTAAGCTAAATCAATCATTAATAATTGCAGAATCTCCCATGAAGAGAAATAATACATAGAGCAAACAAGCCTTGGCAAAGCCAGTTAGTCAAAGCACAAAGCTTGAGTATGTTAATAAAGTCAGAAGGGAACTAAACCTACATCGAATCTGCCTACGTCTGCCTCCGTTCTCCATCAAGGTCTGCCCTCTCCTCTCCTTCCCTGCATATGCAAATCACTTCTGCTCTCCTCCCTTCATTTCTGCGTCGGAGTCTGATACTCATCTGCAGCCTCGCGTCTTTAAATCTGCCTGTCTGTCTCTCTCAAAGGGCTCTGAAAGTCTTCCTGCAAGTGTTCTGAAAAGTGTTCTGAAATTCCTAACTAGGAACGCGTTTATCAAAGAATAATGTTACAAAGCATGTAGCGTGACTTCGTGTTCCTCCAACTGGAATCCAGCATTCTCCAAAAGGACACCTCCACCCATCGGCAGATTTCATACGTCATCTCATCAGACAGGCAAAGATCCTTCCCACGGCATATTCTGCATCTTATTTAATAGAAATTCATCTCCTAACCTTCCTTTTAAAAAAGACATTTTATTTCTAACTCAACACATAACATGAGCTGCAAAAGAACCCTTTTAATTACGCAAGAAGCATTAAACATGATAGTGCACTTTTAAAATACGTGTTTTTTCTATTCTCACTTGCGCAAAGAATTAAGGGGCCCATTACGATGGCGGGCGGAAGCACAACCGCCGTGCTGGCGGATGCAAAAACCACCAGTTACCGCCGGCACGCAGCAGTCCACACGCCCGCCCAATTACGATGCGAAAAGTAGGCCAAACACCGCCGGCAAGCCAGCAACACCGTCCGCCATCAAAGTGCGCCCGTACATGTAGCGGCGCAGCCCAATTGACACACACCGTCCGACGAAACACGTCCCGCCCGGCGTATAAATTACGATGCCGCAAACAAACGGCTCCCACGGCCAAGAGATACCGTACGACAAACCGAAGCGGTAACACGGACGCCGAGCACGGACAACGAAGAAGCGGCTCCCCGAGCATGAATCCAGCACTGCAGGCCCTCCCCATGCTCCTGCTGATGCACCACCAAGGACGCAACGTACCGCGGAGACGCAGGTAGGCACACACACAACAAGTGCACGCAAACAGCGCACACAGTGCAAGGGCGGAAAAGCGGACAACCCCCCACCAGCGCGTGTACACTACACATCCACCATTGCATCCACATATGACACACAGGCCAAATCGTAACATCGCGTAACACATGTGTACACACCACCTGGGACTAGGAACCAACGACCCCGTCACGGCCCCAAAGCGGCGATGACGCGCCACACATGCGCACAACGCAGAGGCCAACCGCAGCGCCATGCATGCGTCGCACACAGACACAGGGACACAACCAAGCAGCACACACATCAGCCCCACCCCGAACGCACATGACACGTGACAGGCCTGCCACAGACATGTCCCCAACGCCCAATTCACGGACAACACCCAACGCCACACAACCGACGCACGCATGTCAGTGAAGTCACGCAACAGCAGGACACACCCCAGTGTAACAAACATGGCGTAGCACACAGCGGCGGCAACACCAACTAGGAGAAGCAGGGCCCCTTCGGGAAGAGGAACGCCAGTACCACACTGAAACACCCATACCACCCTGCACATATGAACAAGACATATAAAACGGAACACCAAAGAGCCCGGGGACCGACAACAGGTGGCCCAAGAATAACATTCACACACAAGGCCCAACGCAGAGCGGAAAGGCAGCCTGCCGCCCACACAAGGGAGAGCAGACAGCACTGAATGACCTTCCATTCCAACTCCGAAACCACAGCCCTACGACAGAAGCCGGTGAATACAGCCATTGTCCAAGAATAGACCAACACAGGCATGCCGAGGAGACCGACCACAGGGCAGATAGCGCATATCACAGAAGCACACAACGGACGGGGAAGAAAGAAGAAAACACTCCCCCATGTCGGCCACATGCAAGTTAATTGGAAGGAGTCACACATCACTGACCTTGAACTGTCTGAGAAGCATGTGGGATGAGGGCCCGTGTCCTCCAAACAAGCCAACAGAACACAAGTCCTGTCTCCCTATGACTACACAGAGCTCACAGCAACCTCGGAGCGTGCACATTGCAGACTGCACACACAGCCGGAGCACGCCACCACAACGCACCGCTGCGAAATGGCAACCGCAACACACCTACCCAACTACGCCGGACAGCTCAAGCTGTACAAAACCAACCTGTTACATATATTGGGATGCGATCTCCTGTCCCTGCTGAACGTAAGTTACCGACTGACTTACCGCATCACATTGTTCAGCTGCGTCATGCCCGTCTTCTACTGTCGGAGGTGTCCCTACCAGCATACCGTGGAGATATGCCTCTCCAACCCGGCATGTCTGAAGGCGGACCTGCTACCACTACTCCTCCCTCTGGACGCACACGACAGGGCCTGCTCTGCCTATGGGGGCATGGCGTATGTGGCCAACATCGCACCCGCACTGAAATGGGACCACTGTGCCTCCACACGACGGATCATCGAGAACAGCTACATCGAATGTCACCCAGCATGCCCCATCATGGTCCTCCAAGGGACAACTTACGAACAACACCTTGACAGCCACCATCCGCTACATTGGCTGGCAAACATGTACACCACCAATGACATGGAAGCCCTGCTGGACGGCATCGCATACCTGACAACCTGTAAATTTGTCGGACCACAACGCAGGTTCCCCGATTGACCTATGATGTCCAACCCCGCACCCATGCTTAGCTTCCGCACGGACTGGCCAGTCACCACCACAACAGCCATACCAAACGACCGGCAACTGTAACCACACCATCAACGACATCGCCATGACATCGGATATGACCGGGACATGCACACTGTTCCCCATCACATCCAGGAACACCGCATGCATCGTGGGAGGCAGTGGCATGGGGTCTGTGTATCGCACCCACATGGACGGAACTGCACGAACAACCAGGACACGACATGGATCCAGCGCCCATGGACACACACACCGCTCAGTGGACATGAATAGGTCGCCTGGAGTCTGTGGGTGCTGCACCCCTCCCACCCCCGCCCCGGGAATCCCATACCAGGGCCTTTGCATGGACGACAAGTGCATACAACAACAACACGACCCCAGTGACTGTGACATGTCCAGTAACCACCACAGTGCAACAACAAGTGGCACGCCGCTGTATGCACGCAAGCACATGCCCTGATGTCATCACACATGCACGCGTGCATGAGGAACAACCGCAGCAAACCTGTCACATGGAACTGAGATGGACTGTGCCCATGATGCCAAGCGGTCTGGTAGGCTACATGTATACCGTCTGTGTCAAAGTCCGCAGCTCCGCAGCTATACGTAAATGTACATTAGCACAGCCTTGGCCAAGCAGATGTAACTCTGAAGCCCACATCCCACATGCAACAGCCAATCACATGTAACCCCACACCCTATCCCATTTGCAATCATGCTCAGTATATCCTCAACATGTATTCCGCTGCCAGTAGTGTCCACTATACTGCATCACAGAGGACAGAAGACTCAATATAATGTTTGAAACCAAAACTGTCTCCGCTGACTCATTTCACAAGTACGAATGAGAGAGGATGAGAGTATGTGAAGTACACGGCAGTCGTGACATGACCATGTAGTCCACTGGTATTGGATGTCAACGCAAATGAGTAGCACAACTGTGGAAGACACACATGTGTCGTGTGAAGTCGTATGGACGCAGTGCTCAGGTGGGTGGGTGTGACGGGTAGATGCGCACATGCCAAGTTGGAGCACGCCGTGTCGGGAGGGGTCATGAACAGTACACCACCGCTTCCCTGGGCATTGTGAGAGGACACCTGTCGGGGGAGTGAACACGTGTGTGCACAGCAGCCGGGCACACGTACAAAGCGGTACCAGGCGCACCTCAGCCCACCCTCTGTGGACAAGCTGGATCCTGTTGTGCGCCCGCCATGCCCCTTGACAAGGCACACACAGCCCCAGTCGACCAGGTGTAACCCCAACATAGTCAATCCGCACAGGCGATACAGGGCACGGGATGGCAGTGGAGCATGGTGTGTGAGAGGTCTCCTCGCGCTCCTCCTGGTCATATCACGCAGGCAATAGAACCTCAACGTCTAGCATGGCACAAGTCAAATGGAAGTGTAGGGGACGCACCACAGCACGAGCAGCACTGACGTCACGGGAGGTGGCTCGCACCATCCCATCCATTGCCCATTATACCAACCACGCCACATGCCATTGCGACTAAGTGCAAGCGCGTGCGCCACCACCCCCGAGCCCTCCCCAGAGAGGCCAAAGAGTGAATGTGTGGGCCATCAGTCACAGACGGACGCGGCATGGCCGCAAGGGCAGCCACAGCCACTGGGTGTCGCAGGTGGCGGATCCGGAAGGCGAAGACTGTGATGCATAGTCCATGCAGGCCGGGTCTCCATTTGGGGCACCACGCAGGTGGACGGCGTCCCGCAACACATCATACCCTGAGACAGCCCACTCATGCAACTGGACCCACACATACACTCCTTGCCCTCTCTGGTGCGAGCTTGGGGCTGCCTGTGCAAGCGCTAGCCTCGCAGGTGCACATGCATATTGGGGGAGCGAGGGGAGGACATGAGGGCTGGGGCGAAGATGACTGTATCACTGTCAGTGAGTACAAGGGATGACCCAGATGTGGAAAGGAAGAGACGTGTCCCGTGTGTACTGCAACTAGTCGCCAATCCAACTACCCCCATGTCCGGAATGTAAGCCCGCACCTAGGCCCGCCCATCCGCCACATCGAACATACCACCAGCACGACAACCTTCCCATTCGAAACACTGACTGGGGGTGGCGACCAGTGAACAATCATGTGTAGCCTACCCACGCGTACATGTGGGCCCTCCATGATCCATGTCACCTGCGGCAAAGTCATGACATGCGCAATGAGGGAAGTGAGGAGAGCTGTCCGCCCCACGCACAGAAGGTGCATCAGCTCCACAGACCCAGCAGCGAGTCCAGCAGGGGTCACATGTGCAGGGGCAGCTGTGCCTGGTGTGAAGGCACATGCATATAGACAGCACATCGACCAATGTGTAGTCTGCCCACATCTACAGTCCATCATCATGCGGACATAGGAATTGAACACAGGGCAACACATCTTAGTGGGTGCACCCACCGTGACCAACAATGCGCAATCATCGACGTACCCGCCCTGTGCATGGCCCCCCACCCAACGGAGGCACATCCAGTGCCACCATCCCACACACACAAGCCTTCCACGGAACATGCTGTGTCCAATGGTCAGTACAGAGTCAGCGCCCATCTGGTGGATCCTGAACAGGAGACACATGCACACACATGCCAGCTCCCACTATGTACGTCTGCCACCTGGCACGTGCAATGTAACCTCTCACCTGTGACTGCAAGCACACAGCCATCTTGGCATGGGGCTGTCAATGTGGACACCTGTCAATGTTTCGGGAGGTGTGATCCGTACAGTGCTGTACATAGGGTGCAGTGCTGACACCTACTACTGTCTCATATCCCCTCGTGCCACAGGTCCCACTTGTTTTGGCCGCTCAGCCTGTGCCCACATCGTCGTCGTCGTGTGCCATACTCATCCAGCCTCGGAAGCAGTTCCATGCTCAGCAGACATTCATGTTGCCGTGGCGTTGCCGCTTGACGAATATGCAGTCAGTCCCCATCAGCACGCCCCGCAAGTCATTGGGGCCTAGATCCCCATGTGCATGCACATGGCAGTGGTTTGTATCACTAGCCATTGCCATTGTTGGGAGACCTGTGTAAGTGTATTGTGGCCGTGCCGTCCCAGCTTGACAGCTGGGCTGTGGCTCATGTGCTTGCTCAGTCATGTCAGTGATGTGTATGCGAAATTGCTATGTGTTGTGTTGCTTTGACATGTGTCCACTGCCAATTTCCCTAGGCGGAGACCGAACATTGACCGCCCATACCAATTGCTGGCGGACATGGACGATACAGAGGTCATTAGGAAGTTTCGGCTGGACAGGCCAACCCTGCATCGACTGTGTGCCATGTTGGAACCCCATCTCCGTCCCCGCAGGGTGTATCCGACAGCTGTCACCCCCACGGCTAAGGTGATGGCCGCCATGCATTTCTTCGCCACTGGGTCATTCCAGCACACAGTGGGCAGTGGAGGAGGGATGTCCCAGCCCATGTTCAGCAAGGTGCTGAGGGATGTACTGGCAGCCATGATGCTGAACCGAAACAGGTACATCCGCTTCCCCAGGACTCGTGAATTGGCGGCAGTGAAGGGTGCATTCTATGCCCTTGGCAGAATCCCACACGTCGTTGGAGCCATTGACTGCACACATGTTGGCCTTGTTCCACCACAGCGATACAAAAGGGGATGATGGACGGAACGTTTGAGCCAATCAAACACTCACCCCCAGTCAACTGATCTGGGTTTAATCCATCATCATTCTTTAGCTCACTCCACCACCCCAGTTCAGACATGGCCATATGCAAATCAGTCTGACCCTGTGCCTCATGGGAACAGTCCAGCCCGAACTGCCAAGCCATGTCTTCCCTGGACCGGAAACAAGCATCCTAGGACCGGTTTCTGGCATTTCAGCCGTCATCAGCCAGGCTTGCTTGAATCCAGTGGCAAAGTGAGCAAGGGACCCACGTCTGGGCATACCCCGCCAACTTAGGGCGACCAAAGCGATACAAAGGGGATGATGGACGGAACGTTTGAGCCAATCAAACACTCACCCCCAGTCAACTGATCTGGGTTTAATCCATCATCATTCTTTAGCTCACTCCACCACCCCAGTTCAGACATGGCCATATGCAAATCAGTCTGACCCTGTGCCTCATGGGAACAGTCCAGCCCGAACTGCCAAGCCATGTCTTCCCTGGACCGGAAACAAGCATCCTAGGACCGGTTTCTGGCATTTCAGCCGTCATCAGCCAGGCTTGCTTGAATCCAGTGGCAAAGTGAGCAAGGGACCCACGTCTGGGCATACCCCCGCCAACTTAGGGCGACCAAAGCGATACAAAAGGGGATGATGGACGGAACGTTTGAGCCAATCAAACACTCACCCCCAGTCAACTGATCTGGGTTTAATCCATCATCATTCTTTAGCTCACTCCACCACCCCAGTTCAGACATGGCCATATGCAAATCAGTCTGACCCTGTGCCTCATGGGAACAGTCCAGCCCGAACTGCCAAGCCATGTCTTCCCTGGACCGGAAACAAGCATCCTAGGACCGGTTTCTGGCATTTCAGCCGTCATCAGCCAGGCTTGCTTGAATCCAGTGGCAAAGTGAGCAAGGGCCACTGAGCACCTGTACCGCAACAGGAAGCACACGCACTCCCTGAATGTGCAAGTGGTGTGCCTTGCGGACATGGTGATCACCCACGTGTGTGCAAAGTTCCCAGGCTCGGCCCATGACGCACACATAATGCGCAACAGCATCTTGCCACGACTGATGTCCAATCTGCAACAGGATCGTGGCTGTATTGTCGGTGAGTATGTGGAGTGGTGTAGCGTGCTGGTTGTGCGATGCTGTCCCCTGTCCAGTTGGAATAGCAACGGTTCTCTGTGTCCCTCACACCCAGGTGACTCTGCGTACCCGAATGGGGCATGGCTGCTCAGTCCATTGAGGAATCCTCGCACCCCAGCAGACGATCGCTACAATGAGGCACATGGGAGGACCAGACGTGTGGTCGAGCGTACCTTTGGCCTCCTCAAGTCCAGGTTCAGGTGCCTGGACCGCACCGGGGTGCGCTGGCGTACTCCCCACAGAAGGTGTGCCAGATAGTGGTGGCGTGCTGCATGCTGCACAATCTGGCCATTCGGAAGCAGATCCCCCTCATCGTGGATGACGGAGATCAACCAGGGCCCCAGCCCGCAGACCAGGACAGCTCGAGTGAGGAGGACAGCGGAGAGGAGGAAGCTGGTAATGTGCGGCAGCAGCTCATCGCCCACTACTTCACTTGACGGTGAGTGTCCATGTACGACGGCTGATGTGGCTGTATCTGTGCAGGTGTGTGTGTGCTGTGTCAGGGTGGCCGTTTGTTCACTGCGTGCTGTGTGTCAACGCTCCATGGCCAGGGTTGTATGCCACTGTTGGTGGCTGTGGCATTGTGCCCTATTGCTCTGTGCGATGTGTGTACATTGCTTGTAGTTGTTGACATGTACTGTGTGATGGGTGTGTGACACACTCATTGAATGTGCTCCTGTTCTGTCTCCCACCCCTAGGTCCCTACAGGCCCTCCGGTTCCATTGCCATGCCACGCATCAGGTGCCTTTCCGCCCAAGGTGGCCGTTGTATTCCGTACAAATAAAACACAGGGCACAAACAGCAGTTTGTGTAAGAGGTGCATTTATTTCAAACTGTGACATGTGATTGTGTGTAAGGTGATGACAAAAGTGGTGCGTGCAGTGACAATGAGCTGTCGGTCATGGCTGCGTGATGCTCAGGGTGTACCCACTGGTTCTATGTCCATAGTCCAACACACACATGCCATCCAGATGGCTGTGTGGAGTGGGATCGTAGTCCAAGTCAATGCAGTGGGTGGTCAAGGAAGGCTGGCTGGCTGCCTCACTTGCGTCTGGAGCGTGCGAAGTCCTCCCGGGAGATCTGTTTCCACTTCGGACGGCCCCTTCCACGTTTGCGAGGGGGTGCCTGCTTGCGACATGCTGGTGGTTGAGGTGTGCTCACTGGCTGTGGACGCAGGGGAACTGGACACTGCTGCTCGACCCTGCGCCCCGGCAGGTGGTGGCGGAGGGGAGCTGCTGTCCCTGGCTGTGACCTCACCGCCACCACCAGCTGGCCCATGAGGTCCACGAGTTGGCCCATACGGGCGTCCATGGACCTCAGCACCCCTCACGCGTGTCTGTAGCTGACCTGGCCCATTGTCCTTGGGCCTCTTCATAGGCCCCAAGGACTCTGGCCATTTGAGGCAGGGCATGGCTCCCAGGGAGGCTGGCGTTTCCCTGACCCTGCTCCTCCTACCAGTCCTGCTGCCACCGGCCTGCCCACTAGCCACATTGCTCACCACGGTCCTCGCTGTGGCTCCCAGGGTGGATCCAGTCGGCCGGGCCACCACCTGCGCTGGGGCTGGTGCCAGCGAAGACGTGGTGGTGGTGGCGGCGGTGGTGGTCGGTGCGGCGATGGTGGCGGTTGCGGCAGTGGTAGTGGCCGCAATGACCGTGGGTGTGGCCGCAATGACCGTGGGTGTGGCCGCAATGACCGTGGGTGTGGCCGCAACGACAGTGGCAGCAGGGGGCTGGGAATGTTCAGCAGCCCTGGATGATGGGTTGGTGGGTAGGAGGGGTCCTGGGGAGCGGCTGGGCCCTGCCACACCAGATGGGCCTGCTTGGTGGTCCGTGTCCGAAGAGGTGGACAGATCCTCCACATCCGTGTGTCCTCGTTGGGGGCTTGTAGGCTGGCTGTGCTGGCTGCTGTCTCCATCCCCAGCATCCAGCAGTTCGTCACCTGTGGAGAGAATGAGATTTGTAATTGTGTTGCACCTGGCGAAGTATGTATTTGTCGTCTGACATTCACAGTTCGTGCAATCTCGTACATGGGTTTCCTGGAGGCGTGTGTGTGGCTGTACCATTTGTAGTTGTGTGTGCTTGGCAATGGGACTGTGTGCTGTGCACATGTGGCATGGGACGGATTGGCCATGCCGATGGGTGTGTTGCTGTGCCCCTACTTATTGTGACTCTGGTGTATGCAGGCTCCTGGCCCATCCTGGGTCTGGTTTGTACTTTGCTTTTGGTGTTCAAATGGGACGCTTAGGAACGCATATGGCAACATGGGGGCCATGCCCCAGATTCGCATTTGGGAGGGAATATGCTTTTGGGGTTCAAATGGGACGCTTAGGAACGCATATGGCAACATGGGGGCCATGCCCCAGATTCGCATTTGGGAGGGAATATGCTTTTGGGGTTCAAATGGAACGCTTAGGAACGCATATGGCAACATGGGGGCCATGCCCCAGATTCGCATTTGGGAGGGAATATGCTTTTGGGGTTCAAATGGGACGCTTAGGAACGCATATGGCAACATGGGGGCCATGCCCCAGATTCGCATTTGGGAGGGAATATGCTTTTGGGGTTCAAATGGAACGCTTAGGAACGCATATGGCAACATGGGGGCCATGCCCCAGATTCGCATTTGGGAGGGAATATGCTTTTGGGGTACATGCTGTGAGCCATGGGTGCCGAACGTGACATGTGTTGTGGCAGCATGACAGTGCATGGTCTGAGGTGTGTGCATGCCTGACATGGCCTGCATATTTGCTGTCTGTTGTGATTACTGGACATGGCATTGGACGCATCGTTATGAGTGAGTGATGGTTGTGTGCCAGCCAACGTATTGCAGTTGTCCCATCTCCTTGGTGTGCGTGCTGCCCTGTGCCATGTGCATCACTGCAGTGCTCGTGGGGGTGTGGCCCATGTTGTGTGTTGTTGCTCACAGTGTGTCGTGCGCTTCATTGACTTCTGGCACATGGTTGGTCATGGGCATGTATCTTAGCGTGACTGCTGTATGTGTGGCAGCTGTGCGGATGACATGCCTTTCATGAGACTGGGGCTGACGGATGGGATGGATGGTATGTTGTATGTGCATGGTGTGTCTGTGTGTTTGATGGGTTCAGTGGTGTTCGTGTGCATTTATGTTGTTCCGCTCTGTTGCGTCTAGTGTTGTTTGTCTTACATAGGCGTAGTTGTGGGGTGTGTGGTTGACAGGCAGTAGGGGCTACATGGACAGGACTTCAATGGTGTTTCGGTTGTGTGTGATGAGTTGCACAGTGGCTGCCGTGTGGTACTATATTCAGTGTGGCTTGTGCATGCAGACGTGGCTCCTTGGGTGTTGCTGTGTCTGTGATGGGTCATGTGAGGTGTGAGTCTGTGGTTCATGTCCGTGTGCACATTGTTCACTTGTTCGTGACGGTGGGCGGTGCTGCGTGTTCGTCTGCTACGTGACATGTCCCATGTGTTGGTCGTGTTACGGTCCTCATGCCTCCAGTAATCCAGCCCTGTCCAGTTTCCCACCTGCAGGTTGTTCGGGCGTGCACTGTACTGGATGCCACATGGTTCTAAGCGGGGGTGCTCCATGTTGCAGGTCTGTGGGGGTGGGGGGTGTTGTGGGTCGTGGTGGTGGCTGGACACCCACTGACACCGATTGCTGTGGACCGTGATGTCTACCTTTCGGCTGTCGTTGTGCACTGCGGTGGCTGACACGTGGCTGTGGGGTGTGGGGGATGCTCCTCCTTGCTGTCTGTGGGACTAGGGGCCTGGTGTGTGTTGTACTTGGGCTGTCCACCCTCCCACCCACTGCACTTTGTGTTCCTGCCACTTACCTGTTACTTGTCGGTTAGTGCAGCTGTGGCGGACACATGGGTGTGGTGGGTGCTCGTTGTGGCGCTTCTGGCATATTTGGGGACCTGTTGGTGGTTACGTGGCTGGCTGAGTGTACACATGTCCCCACGCATCTTACAGTTGTTCTGTTTGGGCTGTGTGTGGTGGTGTCTGTTGCATGTGTGTGTGATGTGTTGTGTATTGTGTGCTGGATATGGGGGTGTTTGTCCCTGGGAGCTGTGGCATGGTGGTAGTGCATGTGAGTACATAGCGGTGTGCTGGTATACATTAGTTTGTACTTACCAGCCTCCACTCCCCCTGCTAATCCGGCGAGGATCTCGGGATGTATGATGACTCGCACCTTCTCCTCCCACGCTTTGAAGGTCTTGAAGAGCGAGGGATTCCCTCCGCCAGTGACGGCTGCCAGCTCTCTGTTCTTGGTCTCCTTCTTCTTGACCAGGCTCTTGACGTCATTCCACCGTTTGTTTATTTCGACTCTGTTCCTGGGCAGGGTCCCGACTGCATTGACCTGGTCTACGATCCGGTTCCACATTCTGTTTCTGGTGGCTAGTGGTGTGTGCTGGACCAGGTTCCCATAGATTTGTGGGTGCACCTTGATGATCTCGTCGACCATGACCGTCAGCTCAATGGGCGTGAACTTGGGCATTCTTTGTGGTGCCATGGTGTTTGTGGTGCTGGTGCGGTGTGTGTTGTGTAATGTGCAGGGGTTTGTGGTGCCGGTGTTTGGTGGTGGTGGTGGTGGTGGTTGTGATGTGTGCGTTTCTGTGGTGTGCTGCTGTCCTTGCTGTGTCACTGTGTCCTCTCCTCTCCTCTCTAGTTTGCAATGTTGCAAGGGGTTGTGGTCTGTGGGAGTGCTGCTTTTGTACTTACCTATGTGGGTGTGTCCTCATGGTCTGTTGTTTTCAGGTGTGTTGTGTCTGGGGTTCTGGCCTTTGTAGTTTTTGTTTGTCCAGGGGGTGTTTTCGGGATGTCTACTGTGCTTGTGTATTTGTGCGTGCCTTGCTGTGTGGACTTGTTGGCCATGTTGTGTGCGATTGTTTTTGTCAGCGGATGGTTTCTGTGCAGGGACGTGGGCGCCATGGCTTCTGCCGTGTCGATTCTCATCGGCGTTGTTTGCGCAGGCGGGCGGTATATTTGTAGTTTTCCCGCGCTCATGGCGGTGCGATCGTAATCTCACGTGCGGTGTGTCGGCCGTGAGGGCGGGCGGTTTTGTGTTGTCGTGCGTGTTTCCGTCCGTGGCGGGCGGTTTGACTCCGACTCGGACGATGGCGGGCGGTATTTTGTGTGATTTTTCCGCCGTTGGCGGTTTTCGGTTTGTGTAATCGTAATGGCGTGGTCGGTGTTCAGACGGTGTGTGCGGGTGGATTTTTGCCGCTTCCATGCCTGGCGGATTCTTTTACGCCGGGTATCGTAATGGGCCCCTAAATGAGGCTTTGTTCAACATTTTCAACAACTACAGAGATCAAAGCTCCGACTGAGGTCACAGCTGTAAATTATGCCACTGTTCTCTTCACACAGAGAGAAAATTCCTTTGCTTATCTTGAAGGCCAACAGAAACTGAGAGCAAGAGCTGAATAACGAGCTGGTTCTGTTTTCTACATTACAAAATGTCGTGCTAATCCTAATGCAAGTTTTATTCTACTAATGCACATTTTAACACTTTCACAAGTTAGGGGCCGATTCCGATCTCAGCCGGTAGGGCTCCGAATCGGATTCGGCTTAACCGGATCCGATTCGGAGCCCTATTTCCCCACCGATTCGTTCGCGCGTCCGGGCGAGCGAGTACGATGCGAAATCGCTGACCGACTCGTCCGGGCGTCCCGACCGCTCCGACCGACTCGTTCCCGGGTCGAACCGCACCGACCGACTCGCTCGGACTCGGTTCGCACCGCGCAATGGAGACGTTCCCCGGCCGGGTAAGTACGATGCGCGCCGCGAGCAGATCCGACCGAGCCGCGCACTCCGGCTCGAAAGAGCAGTCGGAGCCGTACTTTGGGGGTCCGTGTCGGACCCCCTGTATGCGTAGCCGCGCGAGTCGCACACAGGGGGACCCATGGGTCCCCCTACCTGTGCGTGTACGGCGCAAGTCGCTTCGCCGCGTACACGCTGTAGGGGGCACCCTTGTCCGCCTCGCACCCATTGAGTCAATGGGAGCCCGCGTACGCGTTGTACGACAGGCTCCCATTGACTTCAATGGGAGTCCGACCGACTCGAGTCCGATGGCATACGTGCGCATCGTACTCGTTCGGTCGGGCTGCCAGAGTCCGATTCGGTCGGAAATCTCTCCGAGTCCGGCTCGGTCGGAGAGATTTCCGGCCCGAATCGCAATCGGCCCCTTAGAGTCACATTTTCATAGTGAGAACAAAATCTAAACTAGACACATTTAAATCAAGCTATGAATTACTTGCACATGGATTACATGAATTGCTAAATGGAAAGAGTCTGACTAAAACATATGAATTTCAAAGCTCATGTTTTCACTTTGTAGCACAAAATGCCTGCGTGTCACTTTTTAAATGCAGTTTCATTTCTGAAGCCTAGGCAGGTTTTCCTTTAGTGGTGCTACATTTTAAAGCACATGTTTAGGCTCTTTCACTTGCATGGCCAGAATACAAGCAGCTGTTGCTCACGCCACTTTTATTTTTCATGCTGTTTGTTTTGTACACTGAAACGAGTCTTTGCATGAAAAATTGATTCTAGGACACAATTGTTACAAAACATGTCGCGCTAAATGGTTGATTTCAATTTTGCGTAACTAGGTGTAATTTTGTGTGATGTTCCCCAAATTTCACACATTTACCTAAAAGCAAATTATGTAAATTCCACACAATACTACTTTTTGCCTTGAAAGAAGCTGAGAAGGAGGATAGGGAGTGGCAGATTAGGGCTTCTGGATTTTCAATTGTACTGTTGGGCGTATCAACTGAAGATCAGCAGGATGCTTATGCTTCACCCTGATACTTCATTGGTGGGTCTTATGGACAGCGCCATGCTGAATGATTTGTCAGAGGTTGGCTTCATGTATAAGTTTGGGGCTCTCAAATATTTCAAGAAAGTCGGGCTGAAGTGCTTGAAAGCAGTAGCAACAAGCATTTGCAATGCAATAGGTCTCGCACTTGGGACCTTATACGCATTTGGGCATTCAATTGATTCTGTTAAGTTTTGCTTGATCCATAGTTGAAATAATAAACCTTCTGCCCTTTAATGAGCGATTGTGTAGCTTGAGATGACTTGCAGTTCACACAAAAGACAAAGGGACAGTAAGTGACAGAGGAATGGGAGTTTAAGAGTGAGGAGAAGAAAAGCAAGAAGCTAGTGATAAGAGGAAAGAAAGAAGGGGCGAGTGCATTAGAGTTTGCAAGGTCTCCAAAGAGGCCTGAACAGCCTAGCATGGAACTGGGGAACCAAGTTTGAGTTCTGACCTCAGCTCAACATCGTATGATTCTGGCGAAATCGCTTAATCACCCTGTGCCTAAAAAACGGACCCTGTGTAATGTAATCTAGTGCTTATGAAAAGCACTCTGATACCTTTGGGCCAGGTTTGTGCTAAGTAAAACTGCAAAGGGAGAGCAAGAGAACACCATATAAAGGAGGAGAGGGTGTAGCACTATTAACACGAGACAGTGACCCAAAAAGAAAGGAGCACACGTTTAAGTAGTGCATACAGTAGAGTAAAAGTGTTCAACAAAGAGCTTTGATGAAGGAATTAGAGAGGTATTGGGATTGAGAGGAAGAGGGAAGAGAAAAGAAAAGGGTCGGGGAGCAGAAGGAAAGAGGAAGACAGGAAAAAGTTGAGGAAGAAAGAAAGATGGTGAAAACCCTGGAGTAATAAAACTGGAAAGAGAGAGGAAAATGGATGGAGGTTAAAAAGTCAAGAATTTGGGACAAGCGAAGAAGAGGGCCAAAGTAGAGTGGAAATGGCTAAAAGGAGGGAAGAAGTGACAAAAGCACAAGAGAGACATGAAAGAGTAATGAGGGGGAAGAACAAACTTATTGAGAGGGATAAAGTGAAAACTATGAGTCAAATATGTGTGTGGGAGTTGAGGCTGCTTTGCAGAGACGAACGTAAGGAAAGGGTGGAAGTGAAATGGCGGTGCACGGACATAATATCGAGTTTTTATTTTCGACCTACAGAAATATCGAGTTTCAAATATCGAAGGGACAGAATATCGACATCAAGAATATCGGTGACTAGAATATCGACCTAAAGGTAAGAAATATTGTTTTTGTTAATATCGAAGTCAGTAATATCATTTGCAAGAATATCGTTGTTAATAATATCGATGTTTATATTAGTGTTATGTATTTTAGTATTTATTTTATATGTATGTGTTCTATATCTTTTGCTAAGTATTGTATTTTAAAAAAATATATGTATACGTTTTTAGAAGTTATTAATTTTTTATAGTAAATTTTGCGTTTTAGTTCCGTAGCGGGTTGTGGGTTTATAGGGGAATAGGGTGGGAAGTAATTTAATTATAGTAAATTTAATAATAATTTTTTAAATTATTAATTATTTTTAATTAAATTTTGCGTTTTAGTTCCGTAGCGGGTTGTGGGTTTATAGGGGAATGGTGTGGGAAGTAATTTAATTATAATAAAGTAATTATTAATTTTTATTTATTGGTATTGACAAATAATTTATTGTTAATTAATTATTAATTGGTAATTAATTTTTATTAATTGATTAATTGATAATTATATTAATTGTGTTAATTTATTTTAGGAGCGGGTTGTGGGTTTATAGGGGAATAGGGTGGGAAGTAATTTAATTATAATAAAGTAATTATTAATTTTTATTCATTGGTATTGACAAATAATTTATTGTTAATTAATTATTAATTGGTAATTATTTTTTATTAATTTATTAATTGAGAATTATATTAATTGTGTTAATTTATGTTAGTAGCGGGTTGTGGGTTTATAGGGGAATAGGGTGGGAAGTAATTTAATTATAATAAAATAATTAATAATTTATATTTATTGGTTTTGATAAATAATTTTTGGAAAATTAAATATAAATTTGTAATTAATTTTTATTAATTGATTAATTGAGAATTATATTAATTGTGTTAATTAATTTTAGGAGCGGGTTGTGGGTTTATAGGGAAATAGGGTGGGTAGTAATTTAATTATAATAAACTAATTATTAATTTTTATTTATTTGTATTGGTAATTATTTTTTTAAATTAATTATTAATTGGTAATTAATTTGTATTAATTGATCAATTGATAATTATATTAATTGTGTTAATGTATTTTAGGAGCGCGTTGTGGGTTTATAGGCGAATAGGGTGGGAAGTAATTTAATTTTAATAAAGTAATTATTAATTTTTATTTATTGGTCTTCATAATTAATTAATTGTTAATTAAATATTAATTAGTTATTTAATTAAAAAAAAAATAATTGATAGGCATGTTAATTTTAATTCTTTGCTATCCAACACTTTCTCTACAGTTACACTTTCTGGAGTGGGAATAGTAATTTTTACCCCTATGCTATCCAACACTTTCCCTACTGTTGCACTCATTGGAGTGGAAATAGTAATTTTTACCCCTTCGCTATCTAACACTTTCCCTACTGTTGCACTCTCTGGAGTGTGAATAGTAATTTTAACCCCTTCGCTATCCAACACTTTCCCTACTGTTGCACTCACTGGAGTGGGAATAGTAATTTTTACCCCTACGCTATCCAACACTTTCTCTACTGCTGCACTCTCTGGAGTGGGAATAGTAATTTTTACCCCTACGCTATCCAACACTTTCCCTACTGTTGCACTCTCTGGAGTGGGAATAGTAATTTTTACCCCTACGCTATCCAACACTTTCCCTACTGTTGCACTCACTGGAGTGGGAATAGTAATTTTTACCCCTACGCTATCCAACACTTTCCCTACTGTTGCACTCTCTGAAGTGGAAATAGTAATTTTTACCCCTACGCTATCCAACACTTTCCCTACTGTTGCACTCTCTGGAGTGGGAATAGTAATTTTTACCCCTACGCTATCCAACACTTTCCCTACTGTTGCACTCTCTGGAGTGGGAATAGTAATTTTTACCCCTACGCTATCCAACACTTTCCCTACTGTTGCACTCTCTGGAGTGGGAATAGTAATTTTTACCCCTACGCTATCCAACACTTTCCCTACTGTTGCACTCACTGTAGTGTGAATAGTAATTTTTACCCCTATGCTATCCAACACTTTCCCTACTGTTGCACTTAGTGGAGTGGGAATAGTAATTTTTACCCCTACGCTATCCAATACTTTCCCTACTGTTGCACTCTCTGGAGTTGGAATAGTAATTTTATCCCTTCCGCTATACAATATTTTGTCTACTGTTTTAGTTAATGAAGTGTATAATTTATTATAAAAAGATTAAAAATATTGTAATGTTTTAGGGGCTCATTACGATGGCGGGCGGAAGCACAACCGCCGTGCTGGCGGATGCAAAAACCACCAGTTACCGCCGGCACGCAGCAGTCCACACGCCCGCCCAATTACGATGCGAAAAGTAGGCCAAACACCGCCGGCAAGCCAGCAACACCGTCCGCCATCAAAGTGCGCCCGTACACGTAGCGGCGCAGCTAACTGACACACACCGTCCGACGAAACACGTCCCGCCCGGCGTATAAATTACGATGCCGCAAACAAACGGCTCCCACGGCCAAGAGATACTGTACGACAAACCGGAAGCGGTAACACGGACGCCGAGCACGGACAACGAAGAAGCGGCTCCCCGAGCATGAATCCAGCACTGCAGGCCCTCCCCATGCTCCTGCTGATGCACCACCAAGGATGCAACGTACCGCGGAGACGCAGGTAGGCACACACACAACAAGTGCACGCAAACAGCGCACACAGTGCAAGGGCGGAAAAAGCGGACAACCCCCACCAGCGCGTGTACACTACACATCCACCATTGCATCCACATATGACACACAGGCCAAATCGTAACATCGCGTAACACATGTGTACACACCACCTGGGACTAGGAACCAACAACCCCGTCACGGCCCCAAAGCGGCGATGACGCCGCCACACATGCGCACAACGCAGAGGCCAACCGCAGCGCCATGCATGCGTCGCACACAGACACAGGGACACAACCAAGCAGCACACACATCAGCCCCACCCCGAACGCACATGACACGTGACAGGCCTGCCACAGACATGTCCCCAACGCCCAATTCACGGACAACACCCAACGCCACACAACCGACGCACACATGTCAGTGAAGTCACGCAACAGCAGGACACACCCCAGTGTAACAAACATGGCGTAGCACACAGCGGCGGCAACACCAACTAGGAGAAGCAGGGCCCCTTCGGGAAGAGGAACGCCAGTACCACACTGAAACACCCATACCACCCTGCACATATGAACAAGACATATAAAACGGAACACCAAAGAGCCCGGGGACCGACAACAGGTGGCCCAAGAATAACATTCACACACAAGGCCCAACGCAGAGCGGAAAGGCAGCCTGCCGCCCACAGAAGGGAGAGCAGACAGCACTGAATGACCTTCCATTCCAACTCCGAAACCACAGCCCTACGACAGAAGCCGGTGAATACAGCCATTGTCCAAGAATAGACCAACACATGCATGCCGAGGAGACCGACCACAGGGCAGATAGCGCATATCACAGAAGCACACAACGGACGGGGAAGAAAGAAGAAAACACTCCCCCATGTCGGCCACATGCAAGTTAATTGGAAGGAGTCACACATCACTGACCTTGAACTGTCTGAGAAGCATGTGGGATGAGGGCCCGTGTCCTCCAAACAAGCCAACAGAACACAAGTCCTGTCTCCCTACGACTACACAGAGCTCACAGCAACCTCGGAGCGTGCACATTGCAGACTGCACACACAGCCGGAGCACGCCACCACAACGCACCGCTGCGAAATGGCAACCGCAACACACCTACCCAACTACGCCGAACAGCTCAAGCTGTACAAAGCCAACCTGTTTCATATATTGGGATGCGATCTCCTGTCCCTGCTGAACGTAAGTTACCGACTGACTTACCGCATCACATTGTTCAGCTGCGTCATGCCCGTCTTCTACTGTCGGAGGTGTCCCTACCAGCATCCCGTGGAGATATGCCTCTCCAACCCGGCATGTCTGAAGGCGGACCTGCTACCACTACTCCTCCCTCTGGACGCACACGACAGGGCCTGCTCTGCCTATGGGGGCATGGCGTATGTGGCCAACATCGCACCCGCACTGAAATGGGACCACTGTGCCTCCACACGACGGATCATCGAGAACAGCTACATCGAATGTCACCCAGCATGCCCCATCATGGTCCTCCAAGGGACAACTTACGAACAACACCTTGACAGCCACCATCCGCTACATTGGCTGGCAAACATGTACACCACCAATGACATGGAAGCCCTGCTGGACGGCATCGCATACCTGACAACCTGTAAATTCGTCGGACCACAACGCAGGTTCCCCGATTGACCTATGATGTCCAACCCCGCACCCATGCTTAGCTTCCGCACGGACTGGCCAGTCACCACCACAACAGCCATACCAAACGACCGGCAACTGTAACCACACCATCAACGACATCGCCATGACATCGGATATGACCGGGACATGCACACTGTTCCCCATCACATCCAGGAACACCGCATGCATCGTGGGAGGCAGTGGCATGGGCTCTGTGTATCGCACCCACATGGACGGAACTGCACGAACAACCAGGACACGACATGGATCCAGCGCACATGGACACACACACCGCTCAGTGGACATGAATAGGTCGCCTGGAGTCTGTGGGTGCTGCACCCCTCCCACCCCCGCCCCGGGAATCCCATACCAGGACCTTTGCATGGACGACAAGTGCATACAACAACAACACGACCCCAGTGACTGTGACATGTCCAGTAACCACCACAGTGCAACAACAAGTGGCACGCCGCTGCATGCACGCAAGCACATGCCCTGATGTCATCTCACATGCACGCGTGCATGAGGAACAACCGCAGCAAACCTGTCACATGGAACTGAGATGGACTGTGCCCATGATGCCAAGCGGTCTGGTAGGCTACATGTATACCGTCTGTGTCAAAGTCCGCAGCTCCGCAGCTATACGTAAATGTACATTAGCACAGCCTTGGCCAAGCAGATGTCACTCTGAAGCCCACATCCCACATGCAACAGCCAATCACATGTAACCCCACACCCTATCCCATTTGCAATCATGCTCAGTATATCCTCAACATGTATTCCGCTGCCAGTAGTGTCCACTATACTGCATCACAGAGGACAGAAGACTCAATATAATGTTTGAAACCAAAACTGTCTCCGCTGACTCATTTCACAAGTACGAATGAGAGAGGATGAGAGTATGTGAAGTACACGGCAGTCGTGACATGACCATGTAGTCCACTGGTATTGGATGTCAACGCAAATGAGTAGCACAACTGTGGAAGACACACATGTGTCGTGTGAAGTCGTATGGACGCAGTGCTCAGGTGGGTGGGTGTGACGGGTAGATGCGCACATGCCAAGTTGGAGCACGCCGTGTTGGGAGGGGTCATGAACAGTACACCACCGCTTCCCTGGGCATTGTGAGAGGGCACCTGTCGGGGGGAGTGAACACGTGTGTGCACAGCAGCCGGGCACACGTACAAAGCGGTACCAGGCGCACCTCAGCCCACCCTCTGTGGACAAGCTGGATCCTGTTGTGCGCCCGCCATGCCCCTTGACAAGGCACACACAGCCCCAGTCGACCAGGTGTAACCCCAACATAGTCAATTCGCACAGGTGATACAGGGCACGGGATGGCAGTGGAGCATGGTGTGTGAGAGGTCTCCTCGCGCTCCTCCTGGTCATATCACGCAGGCAATAGAACCTCAACGTCTAGCATGGCACAAGTCAAATGGAAGTGTAGGGGGACGCACCACAGCACGAGCAGCACTGACGTCACGGGAGGTGGCTCGCACCATCCCATCCATTGCCCATCATACCAACCACGCCACATGCCATTGCGACTAAGTGCAAGCGCGTGCGCCACCACCCCCGAGCCCTCCCCAGAGAGGCCAAAGAGTGAATGTGTGGGCCATCAGCCACAGACGGACGCGGCCTGGCCGCAAGGGCAGCCACAGCCACTGGGTGTCGCAGGTGGCGGATCCGGAAGGCGAAGACTGTGATGCATAGTCCATGCAGGCCGGGTCTCCATTTGGGGCACCACGCAGGTGGACGGCGTCCCGCCACACATCATACCCTGAGACAGCCCACTCGTGCAACTGGACCCACACATACACTCCTTGCCCTCTCTGGTGCGAGCTTGGGGCTGCCTGTGCAAGCGCTAGCCTCGCAGGTGAGCATGCATATTGGGGGAGCGAGGGGAGGACATGAGGGCTGGGGCGAAGATGACTGTATCACTGTCAGTTAGTACAAGGGATGACCCATATGTGGAAAGGAAGAGACGTGTCCCGTGTGTACTGCAACTAGTCGCCAATCCAACTACCCCCCATGTCCGGAATGTAAGCCCGCACCTAGGCCCGCCCATCCGCCACATCGAACATACCACCAGCACGACAACCTTCCCATTCGAAACACTGACTGGGGGTGGCGACCAGTGAACAATCATGTGTAGCCTACCCACGCGTACATGTGGGCCCTCCATGATCCATGTCACCTGCGGCAAAGTCATGACATGCGCAATGAGGGAAGTGAGGAGAGCTGTCCGCCCCATGCGCAGAAGGTGCATCAGCTCCACAGACCCAGCAGCGAGTCCAGCAGGGGTCACATGTGCAGGGGCAGCTGTGCCTGGTGTGAAGGCACATGCATATAGACAGCACATCGACCAATGTGTAGTCTGCCCACATCTACAGTCCATCATCATGCAGACATAGGAATTTAACACAGGGCAACACATCTTAGTTGGTGCACCCACCGTGACCAACAATGCGCAATCATCGACGTACCCGCCCTGTGCATGGCCCCCCACCCAACGGAGGCACATCCAGTGCCACCATCCCACACACACAAGCCTTCCACGGAACATGCTGTGTCCAATGGTCAGTACAGAGTCAGCGCCCATCTGGTGGATCCTGAACAGGAGACACATGCACACACATGCCAGCTCCCACTATGTACGTCTGCCACCTGGCACGTGCAATGTAACCTCTCACCTGTGACGTGTGACTGCAAGCACACAGCCGTCTTGGCATGGGGCTGTCAATGTGGACACCTGTCAATGTTTCGGGAGGTGTGATCCGTACAGTGCTGTACATAGGGTGCAGTGCTGACACCTACTACGGTCTCATATCCCCTCGTGCCACAGGTCCCACTTGTTTTGGCCGCTCAGCCTGTGCCCACATCGTCGTCGTCGTGTGCCATACTCATCCAGCCACGGAAGCAGTTCCATGCTCAGCAGACATTCATGTTGCCGTGGCGTTGCCGCTTGATGGATATGCAGTCAGTCCCCATCAGCACGCCCGCAAGTCATTGGGGCCTAGATCCCCATGTGCATGCACATGGCAGTGGTTTGTATCACTAGCCATTGCCATTGTTGGGAGACCTGTGTAAGTGTATTGTGGCCGTGCCGTCCCAGCTTGACAGCTGGGCTGTGGCTCATGTGCTTGCTCAGTCATGTCAGTGATGTGTATGCGAAATTGCTATGTGTTGTGTTGCTTTGACATGTGTCCTCTGCCATTGTCCCTAGGCGGAGACCGAACATTGACCGCCCATACCAATTGCTGGCGGACATGGACGATACAGAGGTTATTAGGAAGTTTCGGCTGGACAGGCCAACCCTGCATCGACTGTGTGCCATGTTAGAACCCCATCTCCGTCCCCGCAGGGTGTATCCGACTGCTGTCACCCCCACGGCTAAGGTGATGGCCGCCATGCATTTCTTCGCCACTGGGTCATTCCAGCACACAGTGGGCATTGGAGGAGGGATGTCCCAGCCCATGTTCAGCAAGGTGCTGAGGGATGTACTGGCAGCCATGATGCTGTACCGAAACAGGTACATCCGCTTCCCCAGGGCTCGTGAATTGGCGGCAGTGAAGGGTGCATTCTATGCCCTTGGCAGAATCCCACACGTCGTTGGAGCCATTGACTGCACACATGTCGGCCTTGTTCCACCACAGGCCACTGAGCACTTGTACCGCAACAGGAAGCACACGCACTCCCTGAATGTGCAAGTGGTGTGCCTTGCGGACATGGTGATCACCCACGTGTGTGCAAAGTTCCCAGGCTCGGCCCATGACGCACACATAATGCGCAACAGCATCTTGCCACGACTGATGTCCAATATGCAACAGGATCGTGGCTGTATTGTCGGTGAGTATGTGGAGTGGTGTAGCGTGCTGGTTGTGCGATGCTGTCCCCTGTCCAGTTGGAATAGCAACGGTTCTCTGTGTCCGTCACACCCAGGTGACTCTGCGTACCCGAATGGGGCATGGCTGCTCAGTCCATTGAGGAATCCTCGCACCCCAGCAGACGATCGCTACAATGAGGCACATGGGAGGACCAGACGTGTGGTCGAGCGTACCTTTGGCCTCCTCAAGTCCAGGTTCAGGTGCCTGGACCGCACCGGGGGTGCGCTGGCGTACTCCCCACAGAAGGTGTGCCGGATAGTGGTGGCGTGCTGCATGCTGCACAATCTGGCCATTCGGAAGCAGATCCCCCTCATCGTGGATGACGGAGATCAACCAGGGCCCCAGCCCGCAGACCAGGACAGCTCGAGTGAGGAGGACAGCGGAGAGGAGGAAGCTGGTAATGTGCGGCAGCAGCTCATCGCCCGCTACTTCACTTGACGGTGAGTGTCCATGTACGACGGCTGATGTGGCTGTATCTGTGCAGGTGTGTGTGTGCTGTGTCAGGGTGGCCGTTTGTTCACTGCGTGCTGTGTGTCAACGCTCCATGGCCAGGGTAGTATGCCACTGTTGGTGGCTGTGGCATTGTGCCCTATTGCTCTGTGCGATGTGTGTACATTGCTTGTAGTTGTTGACATGTACTGTGTGATGGGTGTGTGACACACTCATTGAATGTGCTCCTGTTCTGTCTCCCACCCCTAGGTCCCTACAGGCCCTCCGGATTCCATTGCCATGCCACGCATCAGGTGCCTTTCCGCCCAAGGTGGCCGTTGTATTCCGTACAAATAAAACACAGGGCACAAACAGCAGTTAGTGTAAGAGGTGCATTTATTTCAAACTGTGACATGTGATTGTGTGTAAGGTGATGACAAAAGTGGTGCGTGCAGTGACAATGAGTTGTCGGTCATGGCTGCGTGATGCTCAGGGTGTACCCACTGGTTCTATGTCCATAGTCCAACACACACATGCCATCCAGATGGCTGTGTGGAGTGGGATCGTAGTCCAAGTCAATGCAGTGGGTGGTCAAGGAAGGCTGGCTGGCTGCCTCACTTGCGTTTGGAGCGTGCGAAGTCCTCCCGGGAGATCTGTTTCCACTTCGGACGGCCCCTTCCACGTTTGCGAGGGGGTGCCTGCTTGCGACATGCTGGTGGTTGAGGTGTGCTCACTGGCTGTGGACGCAGGGGAACTGGACACTGCTGCTCGACCCTGCGCCCCGGCAGGTGGTGGCGGAGGGGGAGCTGCTGTCCCTGGCTGTGACCTCACCGCCACCACCAGCTGGCCCATGAGGTCCACGATTTGGCCCATACGGGCGTCCATGGACCTCAGCACCCCCAGCACCTCACGCGTGTCTGTAGCTGACCTGGCCCATTGTCCTTGGGCCTCTTCATAGGCCCCAAGGACTCTGGCCATTTGAGGCAGGGCATGGCTCCCAGGGGAGGCTGGCGTTTCCCTGACCCTGCTCCTCCTACCAGTCCTGCTGCCACCGGCCTGCCCACTAGCCACATTGCTCACCACGGTCCGCGCTGTGGCTCCCAGGGTGGATCCAGTCGGCCGGGCCACCACCTGCGCTGGGGCTGGTGCCAGCGAAGACGTGGTGGTGGTGGCGGCGGTGGTGGTCGGTGCGGCGATGGTGGCGGTTGCGGCAGTGGTAGTGGCCGCAATGACCGTGGGTGTGGCCGCAACGACAGTGGCAGCAGGGGGCTGGGAATGTTCAGCAGCCCTGGATGATGGGTTGGTGGGTAGGAGGGGTCCTGGGGAGCGGCTGGGCCCTGCCACACCAGATGGGCCTGCTTGGTGGTCCGTGTCCGAAGAGGAGGACAGATCCTCCACATCCGTGTGTCCTCGTTGGGGGCTTGTAGGCTGGCTGTGCTGGCTGCTGGCTCCATCCCCAGCATCCAGCAGTTCGTCACCTGTGGAGAGAATGAGATTTGTTATTGTGTTGCACCTGGCGAAGTATGTATTTGTCGTCTGACATTAACAGTTCGTGCAATCTCGTACATGGGTTTCCCGGAGGCGTGTGTGTGGCTGTAGCATTTGTAGTTGTGTGTGCTTGGCAATGGGACTGTGTGCTGTGCACATGTGGCATGGGACGGATTGGCCATGCCGATGGGTGTGTTGCTGTGCCCCTACTTATTGTGACTCTGGTGTATGCGGGCTCCTGGCCCATCCTGGGTCTGGTTTGTACTTTGCTTTTGGTGTTCAGATGGGACGCTTAGAAACGCATATGGCGACATGGGGGCCATGCCCCAGATTCGCATTTGGGAGGGGATATGCTTTTGGGGTTCAAATGGAATGCTTAGGAACGCATATGGCAACATGGGGCCATGCCCCAGATTCGCATTTGGGAGGGAATATGCTTTTGGGGTTCAAATGGAACGCTTAGGAATGCATATGGCAACATGGGGGCCATGCCCCAGATTCGCATTTGGGAGGGAATATGCTTTTGGGGTTCAAATGGAACGCTTAGGAACGCATATGGCAACATGGGGGCCATGCCCCAGATTCGCATTTGGGAGGGAATATGCTTTTGGGGTTCAAATGGAACGCTTAGGAACGCATATGGCAACATGGGGGCCATGCCCCAGATTCGCATTTGGGAGGGAATATGCTTTTGGGGTTCAAATGGAATGCTTAGGAACGCATATGGCAACATGGGGGCCATGCCCCAGATTCGCATTTGGGAGGGAATATGCTTTTGGGGTACATGCTGTGAGCCATGGGTGCCGAACGTGACATGTGTTGTGGCAGCATGACAGTGCATGGTTTGAGGTGTGTGCATGCTTGACATGGCCTGCATATTTGCTGTCTGTTGTGATTACTGGACATGGCATTGGACGCATCGTTATGAGTGAGTGATGGTTGTGTGCCAGCCAACGTATTGCAGTTGTCCCATCTCCTTGGTGTGCGTGCTGCCCTGTGCCATGTGCATCACTGCAGTGCTCGGGGGGTGTGGCCCATGTTGTGTGTTGTTGCTCACAGTGTGTCGTGCGCTTCATTGACTTCTGGCACATGGTTGGTCATGGGCATGTATCTTAGCGTGACTGCTGTATGTGTGGCAGCTGTGCGGATGACATGCCTTTCATGAGACTGGGGCTGACGGATGGGATGGATGGTATGTTGTATGTGCATGGTGTGTCTGTGTGTTTGATGGGTTCAGTGGTGTTCGTGTGCATTTATGTTGTTCCGCTCTGTTGCGTCTAGTGTTGTTTGTCTTACATAGGCGTAGTTGTGGGGTGTGTGGTTGACAGGCAGTAGGGGCTACATGGACAGGACTTCAATGGTGTTTCGGTTGTGTGTGATGAGTTGCACAGTGGCTGCCGTGTGGTACTATATTCAGTGTGGCTTGTGCATGCAGACGTGGCTCCTTGGGTGTTGCTATGTCTGTGATGGGTCATGTGGGGTGTGAGTCTGTTGTTCATGTCCGTGTGCACATTGTTCACTTGTTCGTGACGGTGGGCGGTGCTGCGTGTTCGTCTGCTACGTGACATGTCCCATGTGTTGGTCGTGTTCCGGTCCTCATGCCTCCAGTAATCCAGCCCTGTCCAGTTTCCCACCTGCAAGTTGTTCGTGCGTGCACTGTACTGGATGCCACATGGCTCTAAGCGGGGGTGCTCCATGTTGCAGGTCTGTGGGGGTGGGGGGTGTTGTGGGTCGTGGGGTGGCTGGACACCCACTGACACCGATTGCTGTGGACCGTGATGTCTGCCTTTCGGCTGTCGTTGTGCACTGCGGTGGCTGACATGTGGCTGTGGGGTGTGGGGGATGCTCCTCCTTGCTGTGCTGTGGGACTAGGGGCCTGGTGTGTGTTGTACTTGGGCTGTCCACCGTCCCACCCACTGCACTTTGTGTTCCTGCCACTTACCTGTTACTTGTCGGTTAGTGCAGCTGTGGCGGACACATGGGTGTGGTGGGTGCTCGTTGTGGCGCTTCTGGCATATTTGGGGACCTGTTGGTGGTTACGTGGCTGGCTGAGTGTACACATGTCCCCACGTATCTTACAGTTGTTCGGTTTGGGCTGTGTGTGGTGGTGTCTGTTGCATGTGTGTGTGATGTGTTGTGTATTGTGTGCTGGACATGGGGGTGTTTGTCCCTGGGAGCTGTGGCATGGTGGTAGTGCATGTGAGTACATAGCGGTGTGCTGGTATACATTAGTTTGTACTTACCAGCCTCCACTCCCCCTGCTAATCCGGCGAGGATCTCCGGATGTATTATGACTCGCACCTTCTCCTCCCACGCTTTGAAGGTCTTGAAGAGCGCGGGATTCCCTCCGCCAGTGACGGCAGCCAGCTCTCTGTTTTTGCCCTCCTTCTTCTTGACCAGGCTCTTGACGTCATTCCAACGTTTGTTTATTTCTCCTCTGTTCCTGGGCAGGGTCCCGACTGCATTGACCTGGTCTACGATCCGGTTCCACATTCTGTTTCTGGTGGCTAGTGGTGTGTGCTGGACCATGTTCCCATAGATTTGTGGGTGCACCTTGATGATCTCGTCGACCATGACCGTCATTTCAATGGGCGTGAACTTGGGCATTCTTTGTGGTGCCATGGTGTTTGTGGTGCTGGTGCGGTGTGTGTTGTGTAATGTGCAGGGGGTTTGTGGTGCAGGTGTTTGGTGGTGGTGGTGGTGGTGGTGGTGGTTGTGATGTGTGCGTTTCTGTGGTGTGCTGCTGTCCTTGCTGTGTCACTGTGTCCTCTCCTCTCCTCTCTGGTTTGCAATGTTGCAAGGGGTTGTGGTCTGTGGGAGTGCTGCTTTTGTACTTACCTATGTGGGTGTGTCCTCATGGTCTGTTGTTTTCAGGTGTGTTGTGTCTGGGGTTCTGGCCTTTGTAGTTTTTGTTTGTCCGGGGGGTGTTTTCGGGATGTGTACTGTGCTTGTGTATTTGTGCGTGCCTTGCTGTGTGGACTTGTTGGCCATGTTGTGTGCTATTGGTTTTGTGAGCGGATGGTTTCTGTGCAGGGACGTGGGCGCCATGGCTTCTGCCGTGTCGATTCTCATCGGCGTTGTTTGCGCTGGCGGGCGGTATATTTGTAGTTTTCCCGCGCTCATGGCGGTGCGATCGTAATTTCACGTGCGGTGTGTCGGCCGTGAGGGCGGGCGGTTTTGTGTTGTCGTGCGTGTTTCCGTCCGTGGCGGGCGGTTTGACTCCGACTCGGACGATGGCGGGCGGTATCTTGTGGGATTTTTCGCCGATGGCGGTTTTCGGTTTGTGTAATCGTAATGGCGTGGTCGGTGTTCAGACGGTGTGTGCGGGCGGATTTTTGCCGCTTCCATGCCTGGCGGATTTTTTTACGCCGGGTATCGTAATGGGCCCCTTAATTTGTTATATATATTTTTATTTATATTATTGGTGTATGTGTATATATATATGTATTTATAAATTTTAAAATGTTTTTAAAAATTTATGTTATTAAAATAATTATTTATAAATATTATTAAGTATATATATTATATTTTATACATATATATGTTTAATTTATATTTACATTAAATTTATTATTTATAATTGTTAACATTTTCTAATAATCATAAATATTTTTTTAAGTTATATGTATTATTTAATTTATTTTACATTATTTTTTATATATTAAAAAAAAACGATATTTTGTACTTCGATAATTTTAACAACGATATTTTTTCTCTCGATATTTTTGTACCTACCATGTTGCAGATAGGATGTCGATATTCTTGACATCGATATTTATGTCCCGATATTTTTGTACCTCGATATTGTGGTCGTCGATATTTTGTCAGTGATTCGTGAAATGGCAAGGACTAAGGGATTTAGCAAGAGGGGTGGGTGTGCTTGAGGGTACTGTTGTGATGGGCAGACCACGGTAATGGCAGATGTGTGAGTCTTTATTCGTAAAAGCTGATATACTTATTAAACGCAGACTGTAGGATCTTCAGATGTATCCTTGCAAAATGCATGATGAGCGTTTTATCCTCAGTAATGTATATAGACCAGCAAGGCTTTACTGGGCAGGCAGTTTAGTGAGCTAACACGTCTTAATAGGCTGAATTGATATTGCTGTCAACAACTATAACACACTTGGTATCATACTGCGTATTATTTTTGCATGGAAGGTTTTGTTTGCCTCCTGCATTTTTAAAGTTTAATATTTGTGGTTGTTTGGTTGCAAGTTGTTTACTAGGGAAAACAAATACTTCGATGTTTCTGTTGCTTCAACGTGTTATGGTTATTTAAATGTGGAGCAATGATCCTGTGTCGAATAAGCAAGTTGCATATTTTTTGTCTTGAAGCCTGCACATTGAAAATAAGCGTCCCTTTTTGATTAATTGTTTTTTAGCATTTCACAAAGAATGTAGCTGAATGCAAGTTAACGTGTAAACCAATTGCCGATGGTTTTCTTTTAAATTTCCTCTCTCGCTTACTCCCAAACTTTGACACAAACATATGCCCGAGCTCAAATGACCACTGGTTGCCGTGGGAACCCAGCCCCGCAACTGACAAATAGGTAAACCGAAGACCAGCCTGCTGAGCAGTGGCATCAAAAGGGTGTATGTAGCCTACCCCCGCAGACCACCTTCTGAAATAACTGTCGGTGCACAGGGGACAGTATAGTACATGACGGCACAACAAGATTGCGTGGACTTGCTTGAAGCACAGAGTTATGTAGCAGAGTAGTTTCTGCATTTCCTTCAAGACAATAGGATTGAAAGATAACCAAACGCATTTTTAAAATAAGTATGACACAACTATTAAAAATTCAGGAACACACCATCTCAAGGTACACAAAGGGCATGAATGGGGGAGGGAGGGGGAACAATGGCAGAAGTGTCCGCAGATTTCTTTAATTAACAGAGCGCCCACTTAGCTGTGAGTCCGTGCAATGGCAGAGGGGGGAGGGTGGAGTGTCTGAGCATATTTACCATAAGAAATGGCCTCAAGTCAACAAATATTTTTGATCCAAAATGTAATGTTTTTTAAATATAAATAAACAAAATACCTGAGATGCACGCAAGACTTCCATGTGTGTAATTTTTAGCTTAACCTGCTTCTGACCCGCACCTCGGGGAGGTTTACAGATCCTTGCTCTTCCTCCTCCCCCTCATTCATGTCCGGCTGCGAGCCTGAAAGTGGTAAAGGCGGGTGTTGGGCAGCTGCAGGAGCACTGACTACAACCGGGAGAGAGGCAGCTCAAGTCTGCGGAGGCAGAGCGACGGAGGAAGGGAAGGTGAGGGTTGGCCCAATATGGAAAGGAAAAAACTCAAAACACACCATGAAGCTGACAGCACGTCTGCTAAAAAAAACAAGCATTGTTAGCACAGTGCTGTCGAAAACATGAAGCGCGGTTTTGGAGTTTACTGCGCTTCATGATTTAGACAGCACATCGCTATCAATGCTTGTTTATTTTAGTGCGGTTTTGCTAAAATAAACAAGCATTGTTAGCACCCTGGTGCCCAAAACCTGAAGCGCGGTGTTGGAGAACAAAACATGAAGCGAGGTGTTGGAGTTTACCGCGCTTCATGTTTTAGACAGCACAGCGCTAACAATGCTTGCTTATTTTAGTGCATTTTTGCTAAAATAAACAAGCATTGTTTGCACCCTGCTGTCCAAAACATGAAGCGCGGTGTCGGAGAAGCGGGTGCCGAAGGAGTGAGACGGACTACTGCTGCAGGGGCGGTGTGAACTCTGAGGGAGGTGCGGCGCTTCAACAAACTGCAACAAAATAAAGAAGCATTGTTAGGAGCATGCTATGCAAAACATGAAGTGAGATGTCAGAGAAGCGGGTGCGTGCTGATATATAAAGTGAAGTGAGGGAAAGAAAACAAAGAGTGCGCAGTAAGGAACATATACTAAACAAGTGTATGTATACTGTACTTTACCAGTGCGCTGCTGCCTTGAAAGGAAGTGAGGCATCATCAGCGGAAAAGAGACAGGAGGCAGCAAAGAAGAGCGACGCTGGATTGCACCAATGGTAAGTAGGAGGCGGGAATACAGTGGTTAAATTGATTACAGCAGGTCTTGCAGACAGCGCATGCGCTGCAGCTCGACCTAAAAATGTGGTACGGGGTTTGGTCTCTCCTGGGGATTTCGTACTTTAGTAAGCGACCACTGGTATGGTATTCAACAGGGACTCCGGAATGTCTGCTGGATAGCTTGGCAAGACACCTGAGGGAGTCCGGAATATTGTACTGGGGCAGATGGTCGAAGGGGGAAAGGGCCTTTCTTGGGATATTTGGAAAGTGTTGACTAATGGAGTGCAATCCAGGTTTAAGTTTTATCAGATAACCGCTTGGCTTAGAACCCAGGGGTTGATGCTGAGCTAAACCCTATGGAAAAGGATCTTCAGGATCCAGAACCAAGAAAGAAGGAGGTATCACACTTGTATAGACATTGTGTGGCAGCTACAGAAGAAAGCATGAGACCATCCCACCATCTGGTCTGGGAAGGATACTTGCTAAGTGCGGAACTGGAAGAGTTACAGCAAGTATCTATGAGCATGCTTTATTCTGTGATTAAATCTGCTGCATTAAGGAAAATCCACGTCTTCACCTTAGACAGAGTCTACTGGACCCCGTAGAAGCTGGCCAAGATAAGAGGAGATGGTGAATGTAAATTTAAGCTGTGTAGAGCTCGAGATGCGGACAATGTCCATATGTTCGCTAGTTGCCCCGCTCTGGAAGGTTTCTGGATGGATGTGGGTAAGACAATCTCTGACATCTTGGGACTAGAAGTGGAGGTAAGACCCACCTTGATTACGTTTGGTATGGTACAGTGAGGATCTGGATTTGGAGGCCCCTTGAAATTACAAAGTCTATTGATATTTTATCTGGTCCTTCTGGTGAGGAGGAAGATATGTAAAGTGTGGTGTCAACTCTCACCCCCAACCTGGCGGGAGTGGTGGAACTCAGTAAGATATTTGAGGGAATTGGAAAATAAGATTTCTCGGAGTAAGAAAAAGGCAGAATTTGGGACATTTTGGAATATGTTGGAAGTTGACGGAAGACTATGATATCCGATGCTTATACCTCTTGGTCAGCTTTTGATGCATGTTGTCGGGTGGCGCCTTGGCTCAGGCATTGACTGAAAATGGAACCCGACATAAGCATGAGGGGCAGACAAGATCATGAGGGTGCTTATTTGAGGTGATATGAGGAAAAAAAAAACAAATAAACACCACTACTTTTTGCCCACACTGCAAACCGTACACTCTGAAGAAAGACAAAAGAACCCAAAGAAAGCTTTACAATGGCACTGGTTTTCAAATTTCAATACAGCAAATGGACCCCTATATCCCCCCACCTTCAACCTGTCTCCCGTAGACTCACTTTACCGAAAGGCACAAGAACAGGCAGAAAGTTTGAGTTGTGAATGGGCGACCAAAGATTACGTGGCCACATTGAGCTCAGGCCAGCCCTGACCAGTCATGATGATTTAAAGCTCTCATACTCAGTGATAGGACTTGACCAGTGCTTTAAATGGAAATATACAGGTGCAGGTACTCACTCTTTAGAGGACCTGTTTGCTCCTGAGAAGAGCTGGTATTCTCCAATTAAATGTATTGCAGCAGTGCTGAAAAGTGCTGGTACTCCCCCTTTCAAATTAAAGAGGTGCAGGCACTCAGTACCGGACAGTACCTGGTCATTTAAAGCACTGGACTTGACCTCTGGTTTGCATGTTAGCTATGCAGAAGCATTGTCAGACACTTGATTTACTCCTATTGAGTTGTCTGCAGAGACCCTTTATCTCAGGAAAGCTCTGATTCTCACAATAATCAAGGACGTTTCTAAGCCCTCATATCTCTCACACACATACAGATATAGGGAAAATGAAACAGAAATTAACATGGTTTAAGACTTACTTGATGGCTTGAAAGAAGCTTCAGCAGAGAAACTGCCTGGGAAAATACCAGTGGTCCTTTGTTCAGCAGCTTTCATGTTTTTCCGAAGAGGGGAGTGGGGAAGACTGGGAGAGCAGGACAGACTTACCAACATCCCTCCTTGTATTTTGTTTGTTTTAGGGGGAAGTAGGCAATATGCCTAGGTCTTTTCAAGCATTTGTTCTAGTATTCCAGTTATCCCTTTTGCAAAGCAATCCTTTCATACAGATCCATACTGGCAACTGTGTATATATTGGTGACAACGTCGATCTATTTACACCATTTATTACTCCATTGAGCCTCGAATCAACAAGGCTTTTGGTTCTTCAGAAATTCACTCTAACTCGACCAAAAAGTGATCTACCACCGTCTGGACCATACACTGAAACTATTTTTTTTAGAGGAGCCTATTTCCGACCTATGTTGCCCTGGATTGACCATTTTTTGAATGGTTTGCTATTTTCTTACCTAGAACATAGCGATTGACCCCGGGCAAGGATCATTCTGTAGCTGGCAGTCTAAAAAAATAGGTGTGGTTTAAACTAGCTGCAACTTTGCATGCCTTCAGATTTCCGACTTACCTCCCAGACTCCATCTTGTCTTTATTTAATCATTTATATTTGAATGCACTCGATCGCTATCTGCTCCCGAAAGAAATCACAGCCCACCAAAAGAGTACCACCTAGTCTCTAATGATTGATCATCAGAAAAAAGCACATTCTGCATTTAGCAGAGAGGAAATGGCCAACCTCTTACTCCTTTGAGGATACTCCATGGACATTGCGAATAACAACGTCTTCCCGATTTTTAAAGAATTAAGGGGCACATGCATCATTGTAAATACCCTTTGCAAAGGGGCAGATTCGTGAAATCTGCCCCTTTGCGACCAGTATTTTTGCATTTGGGATGCATCAACCCAAATGCAATCTCGCAATTTAGGTAATCGCAAAATTTGCGATTACCTAAATTGCAAATGCATTTAGGGAATCGCAAATTGCAATTCCCTAAATGCAATGCATGATGCACTTTAAAATTGGGATTTCGCAATTTGGGATCACAAATTACCATCAATTTAAAGTTTATAGTAATTTGCGAAAACTTTGAAAATGCACAAAAGTGCATTTTTCAAAGTGCCATGTTGCACACACACATGCCCTTGGGGCATGTGTGTGCGCAACATGTGATCACATGCAAATTTCAGGGGTGCATCAGGGTGGGCTTTTGGCCCCCTTGCACCCTTGAAATTGCATGCGCAATTTGCGAGTACCTATTTGGTACTCGCAAATTGCGCATGCAATTCCCATTCGTTCCTATGGGCCTCTAGGCCCATAGGAATGAATGGGAAGCTATTCCTTAATTGCGAATCGCAATTTGCAATTCACAATTATGGAATATGTAGGAATCGCTAATATTTTAGCGAAACCTACATGCATAGGCAATTGCGATTCCATAATTGCGATTCCTTAATAATCGCAATTATGGACTCGCAATTGCCTACAATGATGCATGTGCCCCATAGCTCCCTCACAGTTGCAGACATTTCTTTGCCTCTCTTGGAAAAGCTGTTCGATGAGAAAAGCAGCTATTTTTTTCTAAGACTGATAAGTTTCCCCAAGCTATGCAGCATACTGCTTCTTCTTAAACCGCTGCAGACTGTTCTGGTCCTAATTTGGCCATAAATTTCTCTGCCTGGTGACAGCACTTTTATCAAACAGGGCTAAGGAATGGTGTTCGCCCCTGTGCCCAGGTAAGATATTAAAGAAAATTCCTTATTTCATTTCACCTAACTTCACTGCTTTTATCTACACACCTCTCAGTTGAGGCAAGGTCTCTTTTTCATTCAAGAGAGCTAAGGCCCCCTCTTTGTAAAAACACCTTGTCTGGACCTGAACAAACTGTGGAATTTCAGCTCATTTCGAACCTGTCCTAGTTCGCCACATTGTTTGAAGCAGTTATGATTTAGCAGTTCTAAACAGATCTAGAATGTGGGGATTTTATTGACCCTCGTTAAATTGGATTTAGACATGACATCCACTAAATCAGCAAATTCCTGCTCCTTGCATTTCAAATGTTTAAAGAGAATTCTTCCTTATGTTGATTTAGACCAACATTCTACCTTCATTATGGTTCTCATACGGTAACACCTTCTACCTTGGTCTGCCTGACAAATTGTTGCAGCATCTCAAGGTAATTCTCCTAACGGGTTCTAGATGGCAGGAGGACATCACCCCCATATTCTGGGCACTTAATTTGTTGCCTATTAGGAAGATACTTGTTTTCAAATCACTGGTTATTGTCCACAGCAATATCCCCCCCCTTCATGGCTGTCAAATGTAGCTTATACGTTATGAAAAGAGACCTACACTCTTCAGACAAATTCATACTGGACAACCCCAAGAAAAAACTGTTTGGTGACATTGCCTTCTCAATCGCTGCGGCAAGGGGGAGGAGTAACCTTCCTTTAGTCTTTGTGCACATACCTCCTTGCTTGGCTTCCTCCAAAAACTAAAGATGCATCTTTTTCAATTTTCACCTACTATCAGACTTCTTCTGTGTTTTTAGATTTATTTTTTCCTAACATCACTTGTGTTTGCGTAGAAGCCTCACGTATGTACCAGCATACAAATCTAGGCATCTTACCAACAGAGTTTTCTTCTCTACTTAGCTTTGAACTTGAACTCTGCCTGATACTCCTCACTAAGTTTCACCTTTTCTCAATGTCCGATCTGGGGCTGCTCATTTGAGGTAGAAGTAGTGGAACTCTGAAATTCCCTCCCTTTATACATGCAGCAACACCACACATCTGGATTTTCCTAAGAACTTGAAGTCCTGGTTATTCGCCTGGTAACTCCTGCCTCTCCCTGGGATAGTCTGAAGGTCGGTAACGACTGATGCTCTTTTAGATTCAGTATTTTTCTTAAAACGCGATTCAAAAATACAATGACTAAATAAAAGCATGTACTTATTTTCTTCTCAAAGTCTCAAAGATCCTTTCTGAAGAATAGTGGAAGGTACCTTTTTCGACTGTTGGACAGTGGAGTGGAAGTGCAGGTAACATGTTGCACACATGTTCCTAACCTCTGCCTTCGAATCCAAGAAACTGCTTTTATTAGTGCAATAGCCATATGTTCTCATTTTAACTTGAAATCTGCTGACCTGGATTTTAGTTGCCCATTTATAGTATGTGACCAAAAAATCATCTGATTGTGGGCAAATCAATGTATTACCCCTGCATCTAAGTTTGTGAATAAGTGAAACGGGAACAGATATGCATGTTCCAACAACTGATTACATACTGCGCTGTTAATAATGTCTCAGTGACTTCTTGCTGTTCCCAACATTCTCATCAACATCACTGACCTGGAAGCCAATCAATGAATAACCTTGCTGTCAGGTTTTCACACTCTTCATGGTTCAGCTGTAGATGATGCTAGGATGATTCTGGACACACATGATATTTCTACTTCCATCTTTGTTGTGGTACATCATTGTATTCTCCTTAAGAGGCTGTTCGACATAAGCATTGGAGATCTTGCCCTTGCCTGGTTCAGATCCTTCCTGAGTGACGGACATGAGGCTCTGTCTCTACTCCTGTTCAGAACCATCTTTCAGGTTCCAGCTTGTGGGGTCCTTTAAGGATCCTCCCTGAGCCACACTCTGTTTAAAATGTATGCAGCACCTCTTGTTGCCTTGATTAGATCTTTTTGATTTACTTTCTTTACCTCTGTGGTTGTCATAAAACTCCTGGTCCTTCTGGACACTGACGTGCCTGTCTCCATTAACAAGTTTCATTCCTACATGCAACTTGGATAGCAAAAATACAGAAAAGACAAAAGTCCTCCACTAGGCAAGCAGCCTTTGTTCTTTTCCACCATTGCCTTCCTTCAGTTCCAGGCCAATACCCTGTTAGGAATCAAGGATTGACCTTTGATGTCTCTCTCTCTCTCTTGTCTCTCATGTTGTCAATTGCATAGACTTTACTTGCTTTTCAATACATTACATTTTCAGAAAAACCCTCTATTTGTTGCCCACGGAAGGCAAAAGGTTGGTGGTTTTGGCCACCATATCCTCTCACATGGACTAAGCCAAAGCCATCTTACTGGTGCTCTCTCCATGTTTGTTGGACAGACGTCAAATCACTTAGAATGCAGCTGCCTATTTCTTACTCATCCCCTCGCGTTTTTATCAGAACCCACCTAGCAAGTCTGCACTGGCCTCCGGTGAGGAAAACTATAATCATCAAGTCGCTATGTCTGCTGCAAATAGCTATTTCTAGACCAAGTCCTGCCTTTCTCTA
The DNA here is from genome assembly GCA_963921515.1 of Calotriton arnoldi. Lineage (NCBI taxonomy): Eukaryota > Metazoa > Chordata > Amphibia > Caudata > Salamandridae > Calotriton > Calotriton arnoldi. The sequence continues at coordinate 163,904 of CAWUFW010019996.1, forward strand.
AGCACGTTTTGTGCCCTACTCCCTCTGTACACCCTAGGATCATGGTCTCTTTCTCTGCTTCAGGTCCCAATAAGCAGACTCAGTTAGTATGGAGCTGCCCTCTTCTGTGAGACCCATTAGAACTATCCTCTGCCCTTACGCATTATCCCAAACCATCTTGCTGACTGTAAAAATCCTAAAATATTTCTGTTTGCCATTATATTCAACCTCCTTATGCAGTATAGGCAGTGCTTAATTTGAGCTGGGGGTTGCATGTAGGACCCAACCGCTCTCATTTTTGGGGAACAGCGCTTATTTCTACTAACCAGACTGATCCAGAGTAAGAGAGAGGAAAACAGAAAAGGGATAGAGATGGGCAAAGATAGAAAAACTGTGAAAAGCTGTGAAAGCAGAAATGATAAAAAAACCTAAAAGAGTGAGATAAAGAGGCAGGGAGTGCCTGATAGTGGATTAAAGAGGCATCAGATGGAATGAAGACTAAGCAGTCTTGGTATTCAGCACTCCAACTTTCAATAGCACCAGGCACGGGCTTCCGAGCAAAACTGTGGGCCTGGCACTTATTCTCTCACAAATTAGGCACTGAGCATAGGGCGCATAAGTTCAGCTCCTGGACACCCAAGGGTAACAGTGTTCTTTGCAACATAAATATGTGCCTCTCATCTGCTTACTGTATGCCTACATGCAGCTAGTGCCCAAAAATTTGTGACAGCTATTAACTAGCTGTATTGACTGGGTGTACTATCAGTAATGCTGCAATCTGACTGTGTCCTGTATTTACTTATGTTCTGGCACTTGTTTCCACACATTAATGATGCCGTTAATCAGGCATGCAATGCCCACTGGGTCAAAGGTGTTCAGCCTCCCTCCCCATCGTGTGCCATAGCCCGGGCTGCTGCAGATTCAGAATCCAGGGACATAGAATTCTCCAGCTGCTGTGGACTGAGCTGATTGCTCAAAGTAAGTCACATTCAGAGTGTTTTTCTGGTCTTCTAATACCATTTAAAATTTGAAGACGTTTTGTTTTTGTTTACCCCTGCAGTCCCCACCCTGCCATCCTAATCAGTCTACTTGTAAGGTAGTAGAGATGGATGAGTCCACAAATTAACAGGGAAAGCCCAGGGGCGTAGCTTAGTCAGTAAGATGGGGGGGGTGAGAGTCAGATTTCCCAACAATCACGCTGGCAAAGGGATGCGGATTGGTAGGGGTACTAACTGAGAGAAAACACAATATTTTGTAAAATAACCAACAGTTTGGAAGACTTTCAAAATAGAGAGCGAGACAGTGTGTGCGTTTTTGTCTGTGTGTATGGAAAATATTCCTGGTGGAATCCGACAGACATCTCACCTTCCCCGACTAAAAGCACCTGTACCCAGCTATTTACCAGAAAATACATTTATTAGGAGGTGTAGCACTCCAAACACCCCCACACCCCCTGAAGCTACGCCCCTGGAAAAGCCAAGCCAAAGGTTTGGCCTGGCTCTAAAAGTTCGGGCTTAAGCCAACCCCTGAAAATATTTTGCTTGAAAATGCTATACAAAATAAAAATATGTTTTCAAAATTCAAAAATGTGTATTTCTTTAACATGTAGAAGCCGTTCACTTTAGCACATGAGATTTGTTAAAAGTGATCGTTTTTAAGCATGGTCTTAGACACATTCATGTCCCTCTGCCTCCCCATGACTGCCACTAGTAAACTAAGATACAGGTCAGATATCATGTGAACCCTACATTCCTAGGTTCATATTATACATGGAGTTACCTTAAAGTCTATTAAATCATACAGGAGAGGTTTTTGTACAGTGCACATCCCGAGCTCACGTGTTTGAAGGTGCTCTCATATGTGATAATGAGCAAAAATGAGCGAGCCTCAGTTAAATGAATTATACACCTAGGATTACACAATTTGATGAAGCTGGAAAGCTGGGATTGATCCCAGATTTTCTGGTTATATTCAGCCACTAGAGGGGCATATCTTTTTATCTGCTTTTTTACATCAAAGGTCACAAAGCTGGCTGTGCACACTCCGCCTCTGTTCCCCTTCCTGTCGCTACTGTCC